>JAFEMH010001447.1:412500-472483 GCA_022495995.1 Adenophora triphylla var. japonica
TTGAGTCTTGCAGCAAGTTGATGTCTCCAGGTACGGAGTGTGCCACGTGTCAAGATTTTGGCCTTGACATTATCCAAATAAAATCTTTTGTTAAGATTGCCCTATGTTGCATGTGTGACACGTGTAAAGTAAGGATAAGAAGATAATGATGAGTCATGGGTCATGGGTCATATAAATACCCCCTCCCTCCATAAAGCTTAAGGTATGTCTCAAGTTAAGATTTCTCTCTCCTCTCTCTCTCTAGAAATATTTCAGATTATGTTAATATATGATATGAATCGGATTGATGATTCTCACGCCGGGGGGTTTTGGGGGAAAAAGCCCCCCACCCCTAACGGTGATTTGTCTTGTGGGTTCCATATTTTTCGAACCTCGTGGAGCGTGTTTTTCCGATCCTGCTGCCGTTGCTACCCCGATCAGTTTCCTGTGCAACATTTTTCTATGTAGCACCAGGAATGGTAGCAATGGTGATAATGGACGTGGTGTTAAAGACGGTGTTGATGGTAGTAGTGTGGCAGTGATGGTGGAAAAATGGTTGTGATAATTGTGTTAGTGGAATGTGGCGATAGTGGTGGCGAATATCACTGCGGTAGTGATAATCTCAGTAGCGGTGAGTGTTGTTGTTATTGTTGTTGGCGGCCAGGCGGGGGTGGTAGTAGAAGTGGTGAGTGGCAATGGTGGTGGTGGATGATGGTGACTTTTTAAAATTAAATAGTTTGTTGATTAATTATACAAAAATACCCATGTACAATGGAATTTATAAAAATATGTCCCTGCAATCCTCATTAACAATTCCAAATGTGCAATATTTTTTTACGCATTATATTATAGTTTCTACCAATGCCGCTTAGTCAGCTATTTTATTAAGCTTTGGACAAAACAATTGACTCTGGTTAATTATATAGTATATACCTTCAGTTTTTTTAATTATATATACCTTCAGTTTTTTGTGAGTTTTAACTACAAGAATGTGAATTATTGAGTTAAAAGTTAGTTTTGCATGTTGGAACATGAATGATCCATTAACCATGAACCGACTCATAACTAGATTAAGAAGAGAAGAAGAAGAAGACGGAAGCGTGTACCTTGTGATTCCATGATTGTTCTTAGTCTTGTTCTTGATGAAGTATGAAGATAATCTTCAAAGAAGGGAGGAGTAGATCTTCTAAATGATGAGTGCCCTTATTCTCTTTAGTCTTCAAGTACTTAGGAAGAGTTTTGACTGAATGAGAATGTAAAATTAGTGATTCATAGGCTTGATGGATAGGCCTTTATATAGGAATCTAAGGGGCACTTCATTTAGGGACTACACCTATTGATATATAAGATATTACCATTATGCCCATCATTTAATGGTATACTTATATTATGGAATTCTACATATTATATTATATCCTATACTTTATATTAATCATTATAATATTGATCACTATTTTATTAAGTACTTTCACTAATAATATATGTTTATATAATCCATGTTCTAACAATCTCCCACTTGAATTATAATGACATATATTTATACTTAATAAAATTCTTCAATCATATTTATAACATAAATGACAACCCTTATGTGCACTTTGTTGTCATTCGAAAACAATCCCGTCCATTAGTTTTATAAGTATAGGGACTAAAGGGGCAGTCGTTGTAATTGATTCGCAACTAAACCCACATTAATCACATATATATATCCAACTAAACGACATAGATTAAGTATAGATATGTAGCATGGAATATTAATGAATATATATGAAGAACGCATATATATATTCTCCAACTAGTCCTACTTAACCAAATGAGATCAATATAAATAATAACAACACAAAGAAATAGAAAACAACACAAACTCCCACTGATTTAAGCATTATCAAAAGTCGTTTCACCCATATGAGCAGTATGCTCGTGAAACATCAAAAGAGATTACGCTTTACAAAATGGATCCAATAACATGGAGTTTGATCATATAAGTTGTATATCTATTTGTTCATTTTATACTTATTTCTCTTCAACAAGAGACATAACCATATGATGTCTTTCGACATCTTTGCATCCACTAAAACATAATCGGAATACTTAATGATCTCAAAATGATCCGATTTTATATACATAAGCATGTAGTTTAATGTTTTATAGGTACTTCATCATTCTTTTGGATGCGACTTAATGTTCTTCTTTTCCTAATTGCTTTGGTATTGACCAAGCATCCCAATAATAAATGCAAGGTTTGTACGAGTACAGACTTGCGCATACATTAAGCTTCCTACTGCCGGTGCATAAGGGATATTTTCCATATACTTGGATTTAAAATTAATCTTTAGGACATTTACTTTAAACTGAATTTATCTCCCTTAGAGACAGGGGTGTCATGTGGTTTACAATTTTCCATGTTAAACCTTTGTAATACCTTCTCTATATATCTCTTTTGTGATAATCCCAAAATACCTCGTGAACGATCACGATGAAATTGAATTCCTAATACAAAAGAAGCTTCACCAAGATCTTTCATCTCAAATTTGTTTGAGAAATTTCTTAGTTTCTTTTAGAAGTTCCTTATCATTACTAGCAAGTAAAATGTCATCCACATATAAGACCAAAATATAAATCTACTCCCACTGAACTTATGGTATACACAATTTTTATCAAGATTCGTTTCAAGACCAAAGGAAAGAATAACTTGATTAAATTTTTAAATACCATTGACGAGAAGCTTGCTTGAGACCATAAATGGATTTATTAAGTTTACAAACTAATTGATTAGTTTGATCTGAATCGGTCACCATTTCTGGTTTCCTTTATATAGATAGTTTCCTCAATGTCGCCATTGAGAAAAGCTATCTTAATATCCATTTTATGAAGCTCAAGATCATAATGTGCCACTAATGCCATAATGATCATAAAATAGGTTTTTAGAAGATACCGAAAAAAATATTTCTTTATAATCAATGCCTTCCTTTTGAGTAAATTCATTAGCAACAAGACGTGCCTTATATCTTTCCATATTACCTTTCTAATCCCTTTTGGTTTTAAATATCAATTTATAACCAATAGGTTTTACACCTTCAGGTAATGGGACAAGATCCCAAATGTCATTGTCTTTTATTGATTTTAACTCCTCATTAATTAATGGCATTGATCCACTTATGAGAATTAGAACTATTAATGGCTTAATGGAAGGTGATTAGATCATCTCCCACTAAAACTAAGGTGTCCTCATTCTCCGCAAGATACATATCATAAATATCCGGAATAGCACTTCTTCTTTCTCTAGTAGATCTTCTTAAGGGCACCGGTTCATCCTCATTTTGAGGTTGTTGAATTTCATTATGTCCAACATTTTCATGTTGTCCGTTATTTACGGGAGTCTCTATATTATTTTGAATTGTATGTTTTTTGTTGAATTTCAGGTACAATTACTTGATTTTCAACAGGAACTAAAGTTTGAGGAACAAAGAGTGGTTCCTCTAACTCTTCAAATTCAAAATCATTACTATTTCTCCCACTAAATTCAACATCCTCAAGGAACCTAACATTGTCAGTCTCGAAAAATGTTCTAGTTTTTGGGTCATAAAATTTTTATCCCCTAGATCTCTCGGCATACCCTACAAAATAGCTACTAACAGTATTTAGGTCCAGTTTGCCCTCATTAGACCTTATAAGGTCTAGCATTTGCTGGACACCCCCATAAATGAAGATGATTTAAGGACGGTTTCTTATTCGTCCATAACTCATAAGGGGTTTTGTCGGTAGCTTTTGAAGGTGCTCTATTGAGAATATAAGTTGCGGTTTTTAATGCTTCGCCCATAATGAGTGAGGTAAAGAAGTACAAGAAAACATACTTCTTACCATATCCTTAAGGATTCTATTATGTCTCTCCAATATACTATGCTAGGTTTGCCCGACATGGTGTAGTGAGGGACAATCCTACACTCTTCAAAAAATAGCGAGTATAAAGGACCCGAACGTTATTCACCCAATACGTTATACCGTCCGTAGTTTTCACTACTATGATCAGATTTAACGTTCTTAATAGTCTTTCTTATGCCTTAAAAGACTTGAAAACGTCCAATGATTGAAACTTTACATGAAGAAAATAATGTATCCATAACGAGAGTAATCATCCATGAACGTAATGAAATATTGTTGACCATTCCATGAAGGATTAATGAATGGTCCACAAATGTCCATATGAATTAGTTTCAAGACGTTTGATACTCTCAAAATTCTATTTCCTTTAATGTTTGTAAATTTATTCTTTAAAACACTTTAATGCAAAAGTTTTATCCGGAGTATCAAGTTGTTTTTAGAATTCCCTCCGACATAAGCTTTATCAATTCTCCCTTTGGAGATATGACCCAAACGCCTATGCCATAGAATACAAGAATTTTCACTTGATAACTTTTGCTTAGTGCCTTTAGTTTTGGTTTCATTATTATGGGACTCATTAATAGCATTTACTGTTTGAAGTAAATAAAATTGTCATTGTTAAGATAAAGTACTAATACCGACAACCTCGGAATTGAAAATAAGATCACATTTATTATTACCAAATGAACAGGAATAACCTTCCCGATCTAATACTGTGACTGATATCAAATTCCGCCTAAATGACGGTACAATAAATGTATTATTTAATACAAAATAATAGCCAGTACTTAACAAAAATCCCTATGCCTATAACTTCAACCGGATTTCCAGCTTTCATATAGATGTATTTCTCATCTTCATTGGGGATTCGGTCATTCAGGCAACCCTGCATACATGAACTAATGTGAGTTGTTGCACCAAATACAACCACTATGTATATTAAGGAATTGAAACCAAATTTGCCTTAGTACAAACAAGATCAAATGACATACCATCCTGAATTCGCCATTCGCGATATTTATGGTAGTCGTTCTTCATGCGAGTAAGGTCCTTGCAAAAGAAGCATTTCTTGACTTTATGATCCTTAAATGATCCCTTATGCTTCTTACTTGCAACCGTAATTTCATTCCCTCTTCTCTTAATCCCACGAGAAGAAGTAAATGCTGAGTGAGTACTTTCTAATTTAAGATATTTCATCCTATCTTCCTCTAATGTCATATGTGAAAGTAATCCATTAATATTCCACTTGTACTTTCGACATTTATAGGTCACCTCAAAAGGACCAAATTGAGGAGGAAGATAGATCAAAACTAAGTGCACGAGCAAATCTTCCGAAATCTCCAACTTAAGTGCCTTTAGTTTGATCGAAACATGAAATAATTCAATAATGTACTCCCTAAGATTTTCTTCACCCTTGTATCGAATGTGTGAGGACCCCGACCCGGAACCTACACGTGTCCCGAGCTGGAGCGTCCTCAAACTAACCCAAATTTCCTAAGCTTTTAAAACCTTTATTTAACTTTCAAAAATAAATACAATTATTATACCCATTTCATAATAAATCTATACTTTTTCACAAAGGAGAAATAGCTATCCAACTTAGAATATAAGAAACATTTTTAGTTACATAACGACCTTGGTTATGACATAAAATAAAGATTTATAATTACAATTTCATAAATGAATTATACCAAAGTACATTTTCTATACCAACCTAATCATACCCCGACAAGTCCCACAATATAACTTCCAAACTCCTCACCGCCCTTACTTGATCGGGTCCACCCGTCTCGTAATCTAAAACAAGAAAGTGGGAGAGGGGTGAGAATAAATCTCAAGCAAGCTATTATGGATGCAAAGAAGATGCCATACAAGATGCAACACGTAGCATGGCAACACATCAAAAGACATATTCATATAACCCGAGAGGCTCTCGCCGCCAACCGTCCCATACCGGTTGGAGACAACGACCACCAAGCATGAATATATCGCAACACATAAGTACGATAAAGTAACACTTAGAAGGATACTGAGCCAAGGTTTCATCTCCAAAAGGATATACACATCCGAGCAAAGAAGAATAAGTCGATGAAGCGGTTCCGAACCATGAACAATAACAATGACTGGGACTCGGACACACGGCCGTATCCCCGGTGAAAACTAGACCATCTACCTCAAAAGGAGATGCTAGCCCACAAATCCCACGCAAGGGGACAAACTCGGCAATGTATGAATTATAATGAACTCGGCTCGGTGCCATTATAAATCCATAACATTGCCCAACAAACAATTAAATCAATACCACTGGATTTACATAACTAAGCACGGTAATAACATACTTGCTTAACCAAACATTGTATGATCCAAAGTAGGGATACATACTACAACAAAGATATCATGAAGATAGCAATACTATATCAAGTATTCAACATTATCAAGCACATAATAGATACTTGAATAAATTCCACAAAAAGGGATAACAATATATCAACATGGTAAAATATACTCATGTTCAACCAATAATCGAGTGCGGCATTTATGTAACACGCTAAGCATAATACAATCCATGAATAAATACTCCAAGAAGATAAGGAGATATCATCAACCTATCTTACTTAGTCATTATACAATAATATATGATCTCTATAAGGATCCCGCTTAACTCTACCAAGTTGAAATCATTTCGTTAAGTTACCAAACTAGGTTAACTAGCATTTTCCAAGTAACATTTAAAGTACTTCCCCAATTCCATTTTGATCACTTAGGATATTAATGTGTAGCCAAAGTATTCTACTTCAATCTAGGTTAAAAGGATTTCATTATGGTTCGAGTTTGATTAGGTTTGAATAGCTATAAAGTTGAGGTGAGAAAATGCCAGGGACGACTCGTCCCCGTGGCACGACTCGTCCCCACTTTACCCCCACCGAACCTGGCGTCCCCCCTTAGGTCACGACTTCCCTTCGTCCAAGGGACGACTCGTCCTTCAGCCCAGAATTCGTAAAAACAGCAGAAATCAACACAAAAATCCCAAGAAACCCAATGTCCAACCAAATGCATCCTAAGTTATGAACCTAAAGGGCATTTCCAACTTGGATAACTTTAATCTACTCCTTTAACACCATGAAATCAAGTCTTAAACCTAGATCCATTCAACTTCCATAACTCACAATATTTCTACAAACCCAACAAGGTTCTAAATCAACACATTCAACTCCCAATAGTTTTCCCAAGCAAGAAATCACCAACATAAGAACAAGAACCACAAGAAATATTCATGAGCATTCATGAGAAGAGAAGTCATAACAACTTACTTGGATTTTAGAAGGAAATGTGAATCTTTCTAGTTAGATGAGTTCCCCAAGATGATCAATCTTCAAATGTGCTCCTAGACTTGGTTTTTGGTGAAGAATATCTTGACTTCAAAGCTTGGCAAGGAGGCTTCAATGGAGGTTTTCTTTCTTGCTCTAGGATGAAGAATGTAGAGAATGAAGGAGAAGGAGGGAGAAGGGAGGGGTAGTAAGAGAGTTGAGGGAGCTTGCCACTTGGCAAGGCTAGGAAGGAGCAAGAGAATTGGCCCCCCTCCTCAATCATCTTAAAACCAAGGCTTTCCATCCTACCCATTTTAATTTAAAACTTAACTCATTTATCCAAATAATTCATCCTACTCAATTAACCTCCCTACACTATTTATCATTTTCCCATTTTTATTATTATCCAAGTTTATTTATTTAATGTCCAATAATTTCATAAAAGATTCTAAATTTATTTCTCACCCAATTTATCTTAATTTAAGAATATAAAGATATAATTGAACATATAAAGATGACATAAATATTAAAAGCATATAATTTAATATTTAAAATAAGTGCCTAGGGTTGGGGTCGTCACACTCACTCCCCCTTAAAGAAAATTCGACCCGAATTTTAAAAAGATTACCTAAATGTTCAATCCGCCTTGGTTACTCCCCGCATACCTCGACTCAAATTCCCATATAGTCTCTTCAATTTGTGATTCTTTTCCCAATATTTTCTAATTCCATTAATAATATGATATTACCACTTAATGATCCAAGCATACTATACGAATATCACTAACACAAATTTTCCGTTCTCAATGGAAATATAAATAAATAAAAGTATTACAACTTAGGTCACCAAATTCATTACAATATCACATTAAATCTCCAATTACCCTATAAGCTTCTCCAAAATCACCCCAACAAATTAGAGATCGATGTTTTCTTCCCAAACTATGCCTCATACGGTTTTATCTCAATGTTAAAATGCTAACTACTATTATACGCACTTAACCACTGGTAACCATACGTCCTATTGACTACTAACCTCCATTGTACACGCTCGTAGCATATCATCAACAACAAGTAATGATTCCTCAACTTTTCACAAGGTTAAACTTAATAGCATTCCTACCTTCCCAAAAGGACTTTCCCGAACGATGTCTATCCGATCCATTTAACACTATGAGTTTTATACAATCGAACTATCCCTAACATAAGTGAGGACTTTATTAATAACATCTCGAACCCTCTCTTCAGTATAAACCTCAGTATAACCACGCCCATAGCCTTTCTCATAACTAACATCTCGTCACGCTATATAAATAACGGGTAGAAAATATAATTCAACCTTCTATAACAAAATAACATACCCTCCTTTCCTTCCAATGCAACTTAATCACAAAATTTATAGTGATAAACTCTCAAGTTCAACCTAGAACTCTAAATATTTTAATAAATCTTCTAATATCAACATTCTATTATTACCATTCAATATTCCAATATGTTCAGGACTAGTGGCAAATCAATATTCAAATTGAAGGGTTGGCCGCCCACAACGGAGCCGATCCAACTCCCAAAACAAAAACCGAGTCTCCTGACCAACACAATAATAACCCCACAATTATCAAATCATTTCTGATCAAAACTTGAATACAATTAATCATTATAGGAGAACTAGGTTACCTTTTTACTTACTTCAAGATAACTTATATCTTTAGAATATCAAGTCTTACAAAAATTTACAACATCTTTCAGAATTCCAAAGGATAAAATAAAAGAGATTCAAAGAGACCCGAATGGTTTATTTATTTAAAACCGGCCCATACCAGTTTTAATTAACTAAACCACTCACAATTTCAAGGAATTTCAAAAGATTGATAAGCTAAAAAAAAAATAACTCGAGTGATTTAATTATCCACAACCGTCCCATAACAGTGGCAGATAGTTAAATTACTCACAGATTTTAAATGTACACAAATACGGTTTAATGACTTTAATAAATCAATTTATCCCCGAAGAGCACAATTGCTCACACCGAAGTTCAACACACACCTTCACTTATTAAAACACAATTAAACAATTCCAACATAATACTCTTGTTCGACCTCTAACTATAGTATAGCCACCATTCATAATATTTATACTGAATTAAATTCTCTCACAAGAAAACACAATCTCGCAATATTATTACTATCTCCGATGAATAACACTAAAACAATCATTAAGATTATAAACTAGGTAAATCATCCTCAAATTTCAATTAAACATTAACGGTATAATCTAACTTATCTCCCTATAACCACCAACAACTCAAAATTCGTATCACGTAAATATCTTCCAAGCATCACACCAATCCCTTATATGATTCGCGCAACTAAGTCAACCTATACGGTGTAATCATCCTAAAGTATCCTGCCTTTCAATAAAATTTATCCTCATTTTATATTCTCAATTAATGATAATCGTTCCTCAAAACAAACCATATATACATACATTACCCATTTCCGAAGTTGATCCTATAAGTCACCAATAACTGCATCTATTATACTTCTTCGCATTTACTCTATTTACCTTCCCAAAACTAATACACAATCCACAAATCAAAACGGTCATGCTAGATATAAGTGCTGTCTTAAGTACATCCTCAAAGCAAAATTTCACTGTAATTGTAATACTCCGAAAAATTCAACTAATAACCATTTAGTATCCTACTAGTTTCTAAAATCAGTCATACAAATTGTCAACAAGTGCTAACGAATACTTATCCTTCATAGTTACCTATTTAAGATCTCTATAACCTTATAATTAACCACCAAGTATCATCTTTCCTCAATATAGTACTAATTCATCCCTACGGAGTGTCGCTAAGCTAATTATCTTCTTTATCAAATACTTTCCCAAGATGAATCATCAAGTCCATCATCCCAATTAGTGTCCTCTATCTAGGAATCCGAATACTAAAATAGTACCTTATATCAACTCAAAGCTTCAATGTCCTGGTATGATACCTGATGAAAACCCATTTTTGAAACTCACATAGAAAACACCACTTAGTCCACTAATAACACCTAAGGCAAGGTTATACTAGTTCTATAAGATCTTGTACTCGCGACATTCTATAACTCATATAATCTCACTTAGACTATCACTTCCAATACTAGTCTCATATACCTAGTCTCTACCACGAGACACCAATGTATAAATACTCACGCATGTTATACTACTATAAACCACTCCTAATTAGGTCATATACCTAACCTCAACTAAGAGTTCACAATCTCATTTACCACCGCACATGAGATAATTCAAGGTTCTTCTACTTAAATATAACACATAACCTCCACATTCTTTAGGTCCTACTTTCGACATTTACGCATATGTGACATACTATCAATCAATAATTTATCCGACTCAATTATACACGGAGGTAAATCAAACGTAGATAAGGAGACTCGCTTCTTGCGATAGTCCTCCTCAAACACAATAACTACTCAAATAATTCATGTTAATATGACGATGATTCACGGATTGGTAACTCGACCAAATCCACCGGCAATACATGCCCACTAAATCACAACTACCAAGATAATTTAAGGATGATTCGAGGCACGGCCCCATAGGGGTAGAACCTCCAAAGACATAAAACAACTTTTAGGCCAATTATGCACATAAAGATGAAATGTAATGCCACATGAGAACGAATGCACGAGGATTTATAAAAGTATGAACCCTAATTCCCGAGACAGTAAAATACCTCAAATGGTGGTGGGGAAATCTATCTTTCCAAAACTCACCTTTCCTTGATTCCTTGGTTGGACAACATTATTTTCTGTCATTGAACAAATTCCTGCATTAAACACTCGACGTAAGTTATCGCACACTCTCACTCAGCTAGACTCTACCCCGAGAATTCTAACCGAGCTCGATATTAACCGCGAGGACCCCGACCCGGAACCTACACGTGTCCCGAGCTGGAGCGTCCTCAAACTAACCCAAATTTCCTAAGCTTTTAAAACCTTTATTTAACTTTCAAAAATAAATACAATTATTATACCCATTTCATAATAAATCTATACTTTTTCACAAAGGAGAAATAGCTATCCAACTTAGAATATAAGAAACATTTTTAGTTACATAACGACCTTGGTTATGACATAAAATAAAGATTTATAATTACAATTTCATAAATGAATTATACCAAAGTACATTTTCTATACCAACCTAATCAGACCCCGACAAGTCCCACAATATAACTTCCAAACTCCTCACCGCCCTTACTGGACCGGTCCACCTGTCTCGAATCTAAAACAAGAAAGGGGAGAGGGGTGAGAATAAATCTCAAAGAAGCTATTATGGATGCAAGAAGATGCCATACAAGATGCAACACGTAGCATGGCAACACATCAAAAGACATATTCATATAACCCGAGAGGCTCCCGCCGCCAACCGTCCCATACCGGCTGAGACAACGACTACCAAGATGAATATATCGCAACACATAAGTACGATAAAGTAACACTTAGAAGGATACTCGAGCCAAGGTTTCATCTCCAAAAGGATATACACATCCGAGCAAAGAAGAATAAATCGATGAAGCGGTTCCGAACCATGAACAATAACAAGACTGGGACTCGGACACACGCCGTATCCCCGGTGAAAACTAGACCATCTACCTCAAAAGGAGATGCTAGCCCACAAATCCCACGCAAGGGGACAAACTCGGCAATGTATGAATTATAATGAACTCGGCTCGGTGCCATTATAAATCCATAACATTGCCCAACAAACAATTAAATCAATACCAAATGGATTTACATAACTAAGCACGGTAATAACATACTTGCTTAACCAAACATTGTATGATCCAAAGTAGGGATACATACTACAACAAAGATATCATGAAGATAGCAATACTATATCAAGTATTCAACATTATCAAGCACATAATAGATACTTGAATAAATTCCACAAAAAGGGATAACAATATATCAACATGGTAAAATATACTCATGTTCAACCAATAATCGTAGTGCGATTTATGTAACACGCTAAGCATAATACAATCCATGAATAAATACTCCAAAGAAGATAAGGAGATATCATCAACCTATCTTACTTAGTCATTATACAATAATATATGATCTCTATAAGTGATCCCGCTTAACTCTACCAAGTTGAAATCATTTCTGTTAAGTTACCAAACTAGGTTAACTAGCATTTTCCAAGTAACATTTAAAGTACTTCCCCAATTCCATTTTGATCACTTAGGATATTAATGTGTAGCCAAAGTATTCTACTTTAATCTAGGTTAAAAGGATTTCATTATGGTTCGAGTTTGATTAGGTTTGAATAGCTATAAAGTTGAGGTGAGAAAATGCCGGGGACGACTCGTCCCCGTGGCACGACTCGTCCCCACTTTACCCCCCACTGAACCTGGCGTCCCCCCTTAGGTCACGACTTCCCTTCGTCCAAGGGACGACTCGTCCTTCAGCTGCACTGTAAAACAAAGCAGTAAATCAACACAAAAATCCCAAGAAACCCAATGTCCAACCAAATGCATCCTAAGTTATGAACCTAAAGGGCATTTCCAACTTGGATAACTTTAATCTACTCCTTTAACACCATGAAATCAAGTCTTAAACCTAGATCCATTCAACTTCCATAACTCACAATATTTCTACAAACCCAACAAGGTTCTAAATCAACACATTCAACTCCCAATAGTTTTCCCAAGCAAGAAATCACCAACATAAGAACAAGAACCACAAGAAATATTCATGAGCATTCATGAGAAGAGAAGTCATAACAACTTACTTGGATTTTAGAAGGAAATGTGAATCTTTCTAGTTAGATGAGTTCCCCAAGATGATCAATCTTCAAATGTGCTCCTAGACTTGGTTTTTGGTGAAGAATATCTTGACTTCAAAGCTTGGCAAGGAGGCTTCAATGGAGGTTTTCTTTCTTGCTCTAGGATGAAGAATGTAGAGAATGAAGGAGAAGGAGGGAGAAGGGAGGGGTAGTAAGAGAGTTGAGGGAGCTTGCCACTTGGCAAGGCTAGGAAGGAGCAAGAGAATTGGCCCCCCTCCTCAATCATCTTAAAACCAAGGCTTTCCATCCTACCCATTTTAATTTAAAACTTAACTCATTTATCCAAATAATTCATCCTACTCAATTAACCTCCCTACACTATTTATCATTTTCCCATTTTTATTATTATTCAAGTTTATTTATTTAATGTCCAATAATTTCATAAAAGATTCTAAATTTATTTCTCACCCAATTTATCTTAATTTAAGAATATAAAGATATAATTGAACATATAAAGATGACATAAATATTAAAAGCATATAATTTAATATTTAAAATAAGTGCCTAGGGTTGGGGTCGTCACAGAATGGAAACAAGTTTCCACAAGAATTCAAGAAAAATCTCAGCATTTTCGATCTCAGAGACATTGTCCAAAAATGTCTCTGAAACTGCATTTTCCATGATCATTAGACTCACGCGGTTGGACCGTTTCCATTGCTCAACATTTTTCCGTTCTATAACGGTATTTCCTTTAGTGAGAGCAACGGGACTTGATTCCCCTAATGCGTGATCGATGTCCATATTGCCTAAGATCATCGTTATATTATTTTTCCAAGTTTTAAGTTTAGTCCCAGTAAGCAAATGTACATCATTTATAGCAGTAGTTACGGATGAAGCATTAATCAAATCTGAAGGAGAAGAACAAGAATGAAACAAAACATATATAAGAAACTACACAATGATTAATTATATCAAAATGAATTCCATCATAATAAAAGATAATCAATATGACATCAAGACTAATCTTTGGATTGCGAATTGACTCACAATTTGATTTATCTTAGGGTAAACAAATAGCTTAAACTACACACTTTAAATACTTGCCTTCCTTTGGGCCGGATCAAGTACAAAAAGTGTCCTAAAGTTTAAGGTACTTGTTCCCCGGCAATAAAGAATATAAACAATTCACTTTAAACACCCGCCTTCCTTTGGGATGGTTCACAGCATTTAAAATGACCAAAAGTTTAGTTCAATTATTACCCCATGAATGTAAATATTTAGTCAATAACAAGGTCTCCTTTGGGAAACAAGCATGTTATCACATATCAATATTTACATTCACCACTTTAACAAATTTGTATTTAAATAACGTAAATTGCTTTGGCAACAATATTATTTAAACAATGAATAAATTTGTTTAAGCATATAATTAATCATACTTTAGGGCATTTAAGACTTTAAGGTAATTTCTGAAAATTTAAAGGTAAACAAACAAGTGAAATGTGTTATTAAAATATAGTATCCTTTTGTTCTACCCGTCCATTCTTAAAGTTTGATAACTCTAAGAACCACCGAAGCGCGACTGGTGTCCAGATACTATAATTTACTAACAAATTTTCACAAAATTCTGGGCAAAACTAAAAAAATCTCTCTTCCCTAGCCAGAGCACGACTCGTGCCCACAAGCACGAATGGGGCACGAGTGGAAATGAATTGCTTGGTTTTAATCAGAACGACTTGGAAGCTTGAAAACGAGTCGTGGGCACGAATGACCAAAAGGGCACGACTCGTGCCAAAAGGCACGACTCGTGCCCAATGCCCAGAATCTTGAAAAGTCACCATTTAAACGACAGGAATCAAAGGGCACGACTCGTGCCCAATAGCACGACTCGTGCCCACGGTCCAGATTGGTGAAAAATCATCAGTTTTAACACCCTTTTATGAACAGGTTTGAATCAATTAGAGAGGCATACCATACCGCGAGGGGCTACGCCCCCCGCACCACCCTTTTATGCCCGATACCAGTTTACACGACGGCTAGGCCCGCGCCCTCGGAGGGCGCCAGGCCCTTTGCCAGGACAACGAGCCATAACACCCAATTAGACTATCAATTCTTAACTTAATGGTGAATCAATATTCAACCAAAGCAAGTAGATCCGCATACTCACATCACATTTTTAAATGCGTGGCTATGCATATGAACAAACTCACAACGCATCCAAGGATGGTGGCTATGTTCAAAAATGGGATAATCTTACATTAAGAATTGAAAGCCTTTTGAGTAAATTTATAATTTAGAAGTAACATAATACTCTAGAATCTGAATTAGAGTATGAAAATAATTCAAGAACACATGATGAACATGGAATCTTTTCAAGAAATAAAAGCATAAGGCTTTACAAGAAACTCAAACTCAATCTAGTATATGAGTAGGCTCTGATACCAATTGTTGGAACATGAATGATCCATTAACCATGAACCGACTCATAACTAGATTAAGAAGAGAAGAAGAAGAAGACGAAAGCGTGTACCTTGTGATTCCATGATTGTTCTTAGTCTTGTTCTTGATGAAGTATGAAGATAATCTTCAAAGAAGGGAGGAGTAGATCTTCTAAATGATGAGTGTCCTTATTCTCTTTAGTCTTCAAGTACTTAGGAAGAGTTTTGACTGAATGAGAATGTAAAATTAGTGATTCATAGGCTTGATGGATAGGCCTTTATATAGGAATCTAAGGGGCACTTCATTTAGGGACTACACCTATTGATATATAAGATATTACCATTATGCCCATCATTTAATGGTATACTTATATTATGGAATTCTACATATTATATTATATCCTATACTTTATATTAATCATTATAATATTGATCACTATTTTATTAAGTACTTTCACTAATAATATATGTTTATATAATCCATGTTCTAACATTGCATCTTAGAGCTAATTAAAGGGAAGAAATTTAATTTCTTTTCTCGAGTTCCTACCGGACCGAGAGTTCGGAAGAAATGAAAAGAAACAAAATATAATTATATTTGTACCTTTAATTAATGAAAGAAAAAGAGAGTTTACATTTGAATAATAAAATAGGTTCATCAAAATATAAAATTTTAATTTCTTCCATTTCCTCCCATTTTTGAAGGATTGTATAGGGGGAAAATTCTCAAAATAAAAATTCTTTTCTTTTCCTTCAATTTCTTACTAAAAAATCTCGAAAAGCAAACTTTAAAAGAAAATTATTTTAAATATACTCCTTTTTTTCATTTTTAAAATTGGAGCACACCATTATTATTGTTAAGTTTAATTAGGGTTGATTTGATAGGTATACCGATTGTATTTCGATTATATCATGTACCAATCAAATTTAACTTGGTACATAAAAATATGTACCATTATCAACCGACTAAGTTGGTATGCCAATTTAGTTGGTACAGTTGGTACTAGACTGTACCAAATGTAGAATCAAAATCCAAAAAATATTACATTATCTTCAAAACAAATCATAAACCACGTACAATCCGACTCAATAAAGACATTTTGCTTGAATATTCGACCCAATAAAAATATTTTGCTTGAATTGGGAGTTAAATAAAGTGAATTAATACCCAGCAACAATGAAGATGATAACGCTAATGAATCAAAATTAAAGAAAATAAATAGCAAAAACATTTTAGAAAGAGGGAATATGAAGATAAGAAAGAAACCCTAAACCCTAGTTGTCGTCAGAGTAAAGAACAAGAAATATATTCAATTGAAGATAACTTTGATTAGATTTACTAAAAATAGGGAAATTGAGAGACAGAAATAAGTACCTTGTTTCATGCAATCATTGAATCCGGTGGGATGGAAGAAATTCACCAGGAGAGGAGGGAGAGAGAGAGAGTAACTTGTGAGAAATGAGAATAGAGAAAATCAGCAGTCAAATTAGAGATAAAAGGAAATTTTATTATATATATCTATAGTATAAATCACACCTCCACCATCTACAGTACTATGAACAGTACCATGTGCCAAATTTTCCATTTTGCCCTCACTAAGTTGTTCCTTTCCCGTTTTGCCCTTTAAAAAAAATTCTTTCTTAAAAAAAAAAAAACAACCGTGTCCTCGGACACGAGCTTTTCCTAGTATATACATATTTAGTATCTATATAAAAATTAATAGTTTTAAAAATTATAATTGGTACTTGGTATATCAATCAATATTAAATCTATGTATCGTGTACCAATCAATGATATATACTCTTATATACTATTGTATCAACATTTTGATATATCGATTTTCATGTATAAATTATAATTGGTACAGTTAGTACACAAAATTGGTTGGTGCGGATATATGAATTTTTTGGCAGCCCTAGGTTTAATACGTAGCGTCGAGGCGAGCCCCCTTCCCTTTTCCTATTCCATTCCATATAAAAGAGAGAGAGAGTGAGTTTTGGGAGAGGAGATATTTTGTTGATTTGAATTGAATTGAATTGAATTGAATTGAATTGAATTGAAATTGTTTTTGTTTGTGGAGTACAGTAGGTCAAAAGAGAAATTAAGCCTTTAATCTATCACGCTCACGCTTGCTTAGATTGATTGTCTGAAGAAGAAGATGAGAGAAATAATAAGCATACACATAGGTCAAGCTGGAATTCAGGTTGGAAATTCATGTTGGGAGCTCTACTGTCTCGAACATGGCATCCAGCCCGACGGCATGATGCCCAGGTTCCTTCTCTCTCTCTCTCTCTCTCTCTCTCTGTAGATAATCTATTCTATCAGATCGGCTGTTTATTTATTCCCCTTCTGTATCTGCGCAGTGACACATCATTTGGTGTTGGACATGATGCATTCAATACCTTCTTCAGTGAGACTGGTGCTGGAAAGCACGTCCCACGAGCTATCTTCGTTGATCTTGAACCCACTGTCATTGATGAAGTCAGGACTGGTACTTATCGCCAGCTCTTTCATCCCGAGCAGCTCATCTCTGGAAAGGAAGACGCTGCCAATAACTTTGCCAGAGGCCATTATACCGGTAAACCTATTTTATCCTTCACATTTCACCTCAAATTCTCAGATCCTAACGTTTTTACTTTACTTTTCCTCTCCTTCAGTGGGAAAGGAGATCGTGGACCTATGCCTCGATCGAGTTAGAAAGTTAGCCGATAACTGCACTGGCTTGCAAGGGTTTTTGGTCTTCAACGCCGTCGGTGGTGGCACCGGTTCCGGTTTGGGCTCCTTGTTGTTGGAACGCTTGTCTGTTGACTATGGAAAGAAATCAAAGCTTGGATTCACCATCTATCCTTCTCCTCAGGTACTTCTACCTCCTAAATTTTATATTAGTTGCATGGTACAATGATTTAGTAGTTTCTGTTGCCATATAAGAATGAGATCTGATCTTATATATGCACTATTACCCTCTACTAGTCCTAAATGAGTGTCCATTTTCAGAAATAGTATCCCTAAATCATTATCCATTTTCTAGTCAAGCTATTAAATCCATCTTTGTCAATTACCATGTTCTGATCTGCGTTTGTCATCATGACACATGATCATTAAGGGTTTTAAGTGTGCCAGTAAAAGTGCTTATAAATCTACTTCCTTTATTTACCTTAAAAACTGAAAATTTACACTCATTTATAGACAGAGGAATTGTTTCCATATGAACAGTTATAAATATTTGTTTCTGTGTTAAAGAGTAATTCTATAGGCACAAAAAATTCACAATATTTTCTTCCCGAAATCTTAGGTGGAGTTGTTGATTGGTGCTCTCATCATTTAATGTCTGTAGGCCCATGTCCATGCGATGTGTAGCCAATCAATTACTGACAACTAAAATTTTGTTACTCTTGTGTCCGTAACATTACTTCTTTATTTATTAATGGTCACCACATTATGAAAAGAATATGGTTAAAGCTCTTCTGTTCATTTAATTTCACATCGTAGATTAGAGCAATTTGATTGTGATTTCTTGCGACTAAACTGCAACTTATTTTTTTATTTCAGGTTTCAACTGCTGTTGTGGAGCCATATAACAGTGTTCTTTCAACACATTCACTCCTTGAGCATACAGATGTGGCTGTGCTATTGGATAATGAAGCCATTTATGATATCTGCAGGAAATCCCTTGATATTGAAAGGCCGACTTATACCAATTTGAACAGATTGATTTCTCAAACCATATCATCTTTAACTACTTCCTTACGTTTTGATGGAGCCATTAATGTTGACGTTACTGAGTTCCAGACCAACCTTGTACCATATCCCCGCATCCATTTCATGTTGTCATCATATGCCCCTGTGATCTCTGCCGAGAAAGCCTACCATGAGCAGTTATCAGTTCCTGAAATCACAAATGCAGTATTTGAGCCATCAAGCATGATGGCCAAATGCGATCCAAGGCATGGCAAATACATGGCTTGCTGTTTGATGTACCGTGGAGACGTGGTCCCAAAGGACGTCAATGCAGCTGTTGCGACTATCAAAACCAAGCGGACTGTTCAGTTCGTTGACTGGTAAGAAAAATGCTTCAGCAGTAATGAAATTTTTGAATTGTGAAAGGGAGGTCGTATTATTATGCTCTCTATTCTGCATGATATTACTGTTCATTTAGTGCAACATTGATTCCTATCAAACAAGAATAAAATCATCCCCTCCCCAAAAGCATTGGCACACATTTTAGAGCTAAAACTCTGCATTTTCTTTGCCAGGCAAACCCTCATTTACATGTTCATCTTTATCTGATCCGAAACACTTTATTTTTGGGTTTTGACAGGTGCCCTACTGGTTTCAAGTGTGGTATCAATTATCAGCCCCCAACTGTGGTACCTGGAGGTGATCTGGCAAAGGTGCAGCGAGCTGTGTGTATGATTAGCAACAACACAGCAGTGGCAGAGGTGTTCTCACGCATTGACCATAAGTTTGATCTCATGTATGCAAAGAGGGCATTTGTGCACTGGTATGTTGGTGAAGGTATGGAAGAAGGTGAGTTCTCTGAAGCACGTGAAGATCTAGCAGCTCTCGAGAAGGATTATGAGGAAGTTGGTGCTGAAGGTGTGGAAGATGATGATGAAGGTGATGACTACTGAAGTTGTTGAATTCTGCAATTAGCTCGGAGTTGGTCCTCACGATGGCCATTCAATGTGTTTTTATGTGCGTACTTGTTTGTTGTGTGCATTATCATTCTGTAATTTTCTGATATGAAATACTATTCATGTTTTGCTTTCATCTCCATGTATGGATTAGAGCAGTTTCGATACACCCTTGAATGATCTAGTAAAGTTTAATTATTACTCCATAGTTTTATGTATTAGAAGGTATCTCATTTGGACCAACCATAGAAATGTTAATTTGGTAGTAATATTTTTGTGTTGGTTTCTGTTACATTTTATCTTAAAATTTACTGATTGCCAGCATGTTTAGTGATTTCCACACCTTGAAACAGGTTTGGTTTCAATGAAAAAAATAACCTCTCCGTCTCATTTGACTATTCAAGCATTTTAATAAGAGTATCACATGAAAACTAATGTCAGAAGTAAAGGTAACTGAAAAATACAAAGTATATATACCTCACCTCTATTACATGGGAGTATTATGAAATTGGCAACAATTTTTCCCCACAAAAGACATGTTCAGCCTCCCCCCAAACCTATTTACAAAAACTTTTGTCCTAACAAGAGATGACAACACAATCCTGCATCTCGAAAGGGGATTTTATTAGCTACAAGTATAAGAAGAAGATGGATGCTCAAGGATGGAAACATACCATCGACCTATTCAATCAATCACGACCAAAATCTTCGTAAGTCAAACTCTCGGATATCGTGTCCAACCTCCTATTGTCTCCTGACAAACACGGGCATAAGTATCAATGGTACTTTCTGTTAGCTGACAAACAACCACCAATCAGAAGAATCTTACCATGATGCTCGTCTACACCACCACCACCACCACGGGGTTCGAGGAAGTTTTCTCTGAAGGGAGACCTAGAATAGCTCTCCAATATGCCTGTAACCAAACACAAAATTGATGGGTTCACATGTAGAGGACATTAAATATTGGATAGTGCTCATACCCAAATAATCTGAGCTGAGCCCCCAACAAATCTTTGGTCAAACTCTTTATAACTAAACCTTGTTAAGTTTGGACTTTTGACTGAACAAATCCCCCCACCCCACCCCACACCACCCCCGCAAAAAAAAAAAAAATAAAAATAATAATAATAAATATGTATATATATAAATAAATCAAAAATAAATTATTTGTTTAAAGCTACTTCGATCAGATTTGTTCTTGTCTCGGCACTCTAAGAAGAAGATATAACCTGAACTGTTTTCGAAGTCAGCCGTCAAGTCAGAGAGACTGAAATGACCCAAGAGTCCGAAAGAAGACGTGTCATCAAGGAGGGTTTCATTCATTGGCTGTGAGCTGGACTCTACACTACTGAAAGACGAAACAGAAGCATCTCCAATTCCAGCACGTGTTTCAAGAACATTACCACCAGCACCATACATGAATCTCGTACCATAACCAGCTTCTGTTTTGATCATCCCGCCATTCATTCCTGGTACCATTCCCACATTGGAGTTCTGTGGGACTAGTATGTTTGGTGGAACATCAATCCTTCCCGAATGCACAGGCATATCAACAGTAGTTCGCATACCCGGGGGAATTGTTGATCCACAGTTGGTGAATGTGCCAGGTAAATTGGTAGTAACATGCTGCTGCATGTGCTCAGTCTCCAAAGCAGGTCCAGAATTTTCTCGGGCATAGCACGCTGCACTCTGATGCACTGCAACAATAGTTAGAATAAAATATTAAAAAAAATAAAATCTGCTGCCACATCAAAGTGGCAATGTCTGTAAGGACAACAGGAAATTCGAAGGCAATGAGTAAATGAAACAAGGAATTTCCTTTGCTCAATCACACGTTGCAGACTGCCTCCCCTCAAGAGCTAAGACAAGGCCATGAAAGGATCCACAGCATTAAGGTATTTTAGGAAGTTAATAGTTGTTAAACAACTCCTTGGAATACAACATTCAGACCAATTTATGAAGATATAGTTTATTAAGACCAGCTATTCTGAACATAATTATTCTCAACAGCAATTAGAACATAAAAGTACAGAGATAAATTTTTTCAGATTCAGTGAAAATCAGGAGGGATACTTGCTGAATTGCCATTTGAAAAGAAGACATACAATCTCATCTCAGCCCACCTTTTTCCTAGATAGAAAGTTCAAATGTAGTTTGTTCACATGTCCGATTAAATTCCAGTGATTGCTAAAATCTTATCAAAAGGAAAGGTGCTGATTGGATAGTCCTGCCAAGACCCTTAACTATTCACATAGACATGATGTAGTTTTACAACGACTAATTTCATGATATATAAATGAAAGCATGAATGGAGTAATCTTACTAACTTAAAGAATCTTTATGATAGGTTAACTATCATGTCAGAGCCGAAAGCAGCTTACTTGGTGGTATATGAGATCCATTGGACATTGACGCAAGAGAAACTCCACGCGTCGCTTGACTCATCAGTGAAGCCTGTCTCTGAAGCAATCTATTGAATTCCGTAATTTGCTCTTTCACCATCATTCTCAGATGATAAGCTCTAAAAAATTCCTGATTTTGTTCTTCAAGTTTTTGCCAAACTAAAAAACAAGAAATATGTTATCCTCTTGGAGAAATAAGAAAACATTGTTTAGATATACAAGAACTTAGAATCTCCATAACATGCAAAATGAAGTTTTGAATCTTACAAACACACATGCGCATCATTTATAGCACAATTAATCAAATAGAATTTAAACATGGTTAAAGCTAAAGGGTGTGATTGAATGATTAACAAGAACCATAATCTGAATGTAAAAAAATAATAATATAAATGTTGCTTGAGACCAAAGCTTTAAGAATTAAAAGAGCACAAGGAAAGAGTACAACAAGGAGGATGCAGAGAGGCTAAAGAATTGAGTTACATACCAAGTTCAGTAAAACTGGGCTCTATCTTCTCTCGTACTAACAGAGTTTGTGTGATTTCCTTTTGGCTCATATAGTATGGGAGACACTGTTCAATAAGATTTTGCACCTGAAACAAAACAAAAAGTTATGAAGAATGATAAATAATGACAGCAGTTGGCCAAATTAAAAGCCTGTTTGGGTTCGGAGTTCTATGCACCCATAATGTAAAAAGATATACTTCCCAATTTTTACACTTTCTCATCACAGAATAAGAGTCTTGTGTTGTCGAGTGTTCACAAAAAAGTGTCCATTTTCCTCTTTTGGAATAATCGAATCAATTGTCTCCACATTTTTTTGGGGGATCCACATCTCGAGCATTGGCATCCACAAATTGCTTATCTTAAATAATGCCAATTGCTTTGTCTAGAACTTTGTGTCAGTCAAACAACACTCATATTTTGTAACAGAGAGAGTATGGGATAAACTTGCAAAATTAGAACTAATATGAATATGCTAATATTTCATCTATAACGGTTGTCTCCATTGTGATAGCCTTAATCAGGAACCTGTGTGTTCATGATTTAATAGTTGATAAAATATCACTTGCTCTTTATAATTTTGGTACCATTCTGAATATAATGTTTTACCTACACATTTTTGCATTTTGAAAAGCTATAAATCCTGCATCAGGGGACAATTTCTGGATATTCAGCCAGTCTATTTTTGCAGTTTATTGAATGGCATTTGGACTCATTTTTTTTGAAAATGTATACCCTACAGAAAAAAGTAGTGCATACAAAATCCATATACTCCCTCCGTCCCAGTAATTAGTTCACCCTTTTTGGCCCGGCACGCAAATTAAGGGTGGAGAAAATGTTGTGAGTATAATAGTAAAATAGGAGAGAGAATGAGTGGAGGAACTAGTAAATTTGAAAAATGTTGTGAGTGTAATAGTAAAATAGGAGAGGGAATGAGTGGGTGGAATAGTAAAGATTCTTTGCCAAAAAAGGAAAGGTGAAGCTTTAAATGGGACACCCAAAATGGCAAAAGGTGAAGTTATTAATTGGACAGAGGGAGTATATAATCTGTGCATTTAGACAAGAAAATCGTAATTTTCCCAAATATTAATAAGTTAATATCATTAAGCTAAGTATAGTATTAAATATGTAAAAGCAACTTCACATCTCATTTATACTCTCTTTTCATTTTCATGTAGATCTTTTAAACTGCAGTATCATTAGGAAGATAGTACATATGGGAAGGGGTTAAAAAATAATCATTTAGCGTTAAATTTGTATGAACAAATAAGTATACTTATTTTTGACCCCGAAGGCATTGGTACAATCAATATTTCCGATTCCAAATACCTCTCCGCCACAAAAAAAATAATAATAATAAAAAAAAATAACAAGATAATTTTCTTTGGAAACTACTTCAATTTAAAGTTGAGATGGTTATATCATAGGTTTATATTTAGAGTTATCCAAAATTAAAATTTCAGATCACCCTTCACCTAGGGTCAATGTAAATCTCGAAAAAGTGACCGTTTCCTCTTTCATAACTCAATCAAATGCTATTTCACGAGTGGGTGAATGATATATTGAAAATGATTTATTAGTTGTTTGGCGACTTATTGTGAATGCAATGTCTTTAAACAATTGAGCATGAACCTATCATGGGATTATATAAAATAAATAAATAAATAAGAAAATTATGACTTTTGGCTTTGTAAAGGATTTGAAATATGAAAGAAGCTTCTTTCATATATTTCACGCTTTTATTTTATAGTTTGCATTTTTTTGTTATTCTAAACAGTATTTTGACCCACTACAACTTAATTCCTGGCGACATCACTAAGTATAATTACATCTTCTTTTTGTACGACAAGGGTAACATCATATTTTGTAAGATAGAACTAGGAAATTATTTTTGGAATTTAAAGCATAAATATAGAAATGGGACTCTATGGTGACACAAGCTACAACGGAAAGAATGGCAGGACCCTTATTATGGGATTGAGAGAGCAACCACATATCACTCAAAATAAATTATCGCATTTGGGGAGTCCCACACAGTTACTACTGGAGCAAAATATAAAAGAGAAAGATGATATGCAGTAGCAGAAAGACGAACAGTAACTAGATGCAAGCGCAAAAGGCTTACCATTTGTATGTCTTGAGGTGAGACCTTTCTGATCTCTCCGCCAGACATTTTTGCCAAAGTTAAACTGAAGGCGGAGAAAAAACTAGGAGGGGTTGACTTCACAAGCTACTCTATATCAATATTTGCCACAGATACCCAGTCACCTGCTACAAAATTAGTGAAAAATGACCATGGAATCAATTTTGATAGTAAACAGAGAATTCGAAGAAAAAATATTAAAACGATGCATCGAGAATATAAGCAGCCTGGATGAGAAGTTAAGATTCTCAGGAGAATGGTAGAAACTTAAAAAGAAACACTTAATGCTCAATGATTATGAAAGGACAAGAGTAATCAGCATATTTCAATTTCAAAGCGTAACAGTATCCAAATAAGGAGCCAGGGGGAAAAACTCAAACATATACAATATATCAAAGCCAAGAAGTCCACCCATATATGTACCAACAAAGACTCAGGCCCGTCTCAATAATTACAAGGCCTTGTGCTAAATGTGAATATTGGGCCCTCAAATTTTTAAAAATATACACAAATCTATACTCCCTCCGTCCCATAATAATGGTTAATTAAATTGAACGCGCGAGGTTTGAGGAAATCGTAAGGATTCTCAGTATGAAAGTAAAGTAGTAGAGAGAAAGTGAGGTAGGAAGATTTTCGCTGTGAGTCTGACATGTGGGTCTCATTGACATTTTAGTACAGTTACATTTGTTATGGGACGCCCAAAAGGAAAGAAGTAACCATTATAATGGAACGGACAATATATAATAACAATTAAATTTTTACAAAATTAAGCACTAACTTTGTTAGGGGTTTAGAAAGAGTTTTATATTCACAAATTTTCAAGGGTTAAAAAAACAAAAACGCAAATTTTAAGGCCCTTAAAAAATTGGGCCTTGTGCAAGAGGGCCTCTTGCACATGCTGAAAGCCGTCCCAAAAGAAGTAGTTTTTTTCCTATATAAATAATCTCCTCAAAAGTATATTATAGTCTGTTTGTAAAGAGGTGAGGGTGGATTGGATGATAAGGAGGTACTCCATGGATATAAAAACATGGTTAAAGTAAAACAGATATATGTAAAAGAGAGAAACAAAAGAGAAGAAGAAGAAAAAGGTGTGATAACGCCATGTAAATCAGCCAACAGGGGTGACAAAAGATGTAGAAAGAGCTCCCATATATCGTCTAGTAGGTCGGATATCTGCATGAAATGGCACCGTTTGGGGTGCGGGGGCTGCCCCGCTATAAACCTCGGGTGTAAGAATCAGTATGTGTATGCGAATTAATTGTAGGGAGAGAGCTCTATAGAATGTATTGTATAGAGAGAGAGAGAGAGAGAGAGAGAGAACATGACTTACTTTCACCTTGTAAAGGAGGGTATATATAGGATGAGTAAGTGGTATAGGTGGTCTTTCGGGGGTCCCACCGTATCTAGGTAGTATAAGTATATGTATAATAATGTGTATATGTAAATATATCTAAAAAGTAAGGCTCATCAGTAGCCCCTACTCCGAGCGATGGATTATTTAGGAGTATAATTTTAGTCGAGACTGTCTTGAGTATATATTTATGGTCGGAACTCGTAAGATTGGCTTGAAGCCGGGTAGTTTGAAATCTAAAGGGAGGCTGGAAGCCTGAAGGCTAGAGTCTGGGAGACTAGAATGCTAAAGGGAGGCTGAAGTCTGGAAGACTGGAGTGTGGGAGACTGGAGTCTGAAGGATCGAAGTCTGGAGGACTGGCGTCTGGGAGGACTGCACCCATCATGATCGAGAAGGGTATGCTCAAGCTCTTTGAGGAGCGGACTGTCAATGGTCGCCAACGATAGCCTGAGATATCCGGATATAGGTGGGAGAGCACCATAAAATAAGTAGAGATCCCGTAGGTAGTCTGAATATATAAATCGGAGCCCGAGAATGAATAAAGCGGGCACCTATCATGTGGATGAATAATCCAATAACGATGGAGAATGAGCCCGCGAGCTGCATAGATTGCCAGAAATTTGGATAGACAAGTGTTGGACTCCAAATATATATAAACCTCTAGATCAAGAGGTTACCAGCGGGTTGGACTTTGAGCGAAGCTCGCGGCGGATATGTAAGGTCGGGCCGAACTGATATAAAAGACACTGAGTCTCCGAGCTGCGTGGAGCTATAAGATATATACACCTGCGGGCATTGCCCGTAGGCTTATTTATAGATTTGCCCGAAGGCTTATTGGTAATTAGCCCGTAGGCTTATTGTAGTTTAGCCCGGAGGCTTATTTGATCTTTGTTCGTAGGCTTATTTGTTATAGCATTTTGCTTTCTTTTTGGCCCGACTCTCAAGGAAGAATTAATGCCCTTATCGAACTTTTAGGCTTGTTCAAAAGCTGAGTTTGTGAGACACTATTGGTTCCTTACTTGGCCAAAATTTGGTCTTTTGGGTAAGTAGCCTTATAGGTATGATCACAATCTAATTTGCTCTTAGACTTTAAGGTTTCCCTTGATCTGAATTTGAGTGTTATTGTTAACGCTTTCATTCATGGGATTTACCGAAGTGACGCGATTTAGACCCTTGGATCAGCACGAATGTGTGCTAACTAAGGCAAGTTTCTCATATATGGGCATGCGGGGTGATGCATTTGGGTGTTACCCTACAGACATTCATTATGTTAATTTCAGAAATGAGCATCAGCAGATTGAGACAATGCTGGCATCTGTTATTTGGGTGTTACCCTACGGGAATTCATTCTGTTAATTTCCAAAAATGATTATTAGCAGATTGAGACAGTGATGGCATCCGTTATTTGGGTGTTACCATACGGGCATTCAATGTATTATTTTTAGAAGTGAGAAATTTTATGGATTGGCACAATCTGGGTTTGACCCTCTCCAATCCATAGTTTTGCACGAGCACGAAATTACACGAACAGGGGAGAAATATTTTTCATCCTTCTTTTGTCGGACCACGAGCATATTTCTACTTTGCACGAACTGATTGTTGACTAAGTTTGGCGGAGATATGGCAAAATCAATTAAATACTTGACGGAGTTTTTAACGATTGTTAGTTGGGTGAGGCTCATTAACGGAGGCGTTAAATAACAAAGCTTGTGACAGAGGCTTAATGGTGAAAATTCCCCCCTTTGCTTGTGGTGGTAGTACACGTGGCTACTTTCCAATTACTTCAAATTTGTGCAGCTAATTTTTGATGCTTGATTTTTCTCCCCACAATTAATTGATCTCTTTCTTTATTCCAAGAAAAGGACAAAGATAAGGACAGCTTATTTTTCAACTTTTCTAAGAAGGCCACTGACTAGATACGGTGGTATTTCTTGCAGATATCCAATCCGATAGACGATATATGGGAGCTCTTTCTACATCTTTTGTCACACCTATAGTGGCTGATTTTCATGACGTCATCAAGTTGGGCTTCAACTAATGGGTTCATACTAGTGTCAAACATGATGGATATGAGTAGAGATGGCTGGAACCAATGGATAGTAGTTGAACTTCAAATAAAGCTCCCGGGAGAGAGAGAGAGAGAGAGAGAGAGAGAGAGAGAGAGAGAGAGGGAGGGAGTCGTTCAAATGTCATCGGCGAAAACTCTTGGGGACTATTCTAGACAATACCTCTTTTTATCTTGATAAAATATTAGGATGTTAGTTCGAGTGAAAAAAAAAATTCCAAATTAAAGTATTCCTATTCATGATCAAATATTGGGTCAAGATAATTGGTGCATAGACTGGTGTGTTTCTTCCCAATAAGAGAGGGAATTGAGTTTCAGAGCTAGTAATGTTTCAAAGTACTATATTTTCATTTTTCAGATCCAAAGACGTCTCTTAAGATCATATCTGTGTGGTAAAATAGAAGGCTGAGTTTCGAAACACTGTATGTTCAACTATGTGCCAAACACACAAAATAAGTTGCATAGAACCAAGACATCAAGAAGTGGGCCACTGTAATATTTTGCTTTTACAAACCCAAATTCAAATACACAACGAATTGCGTTCAGGAGATGAAGATCATAGTCCAAAGAAAAGAAAGAGCTTTTTCAAAATTGGTGTTATCCAGTGGAATAAAGCACCAAAAACAAAAGCTGGGAATAGTGAATCAGTCAAGAATTAGAGAGAAAAATAAAACCCTAGAATTGTAAATGTTGCAAACAAGACATACATACATAATTACAGTACATAATGGAAAGGAGGGTTGGAAGAAAGAAAGAAAGAGAGCATATTTACCAGGTGGGTATGATTGATTGGCAGAGGCAGAGGCAGAGGCAGTAGCAGTGGCAGTGGCAATCAATCTGGAGATTATTGGGCAAGTTGAGTGAGGAAGAAAAGCTTTTTCTTTTTTAAGTTTGATTGGTAATGTCCGACTCTTTGAGTGAGTGTGGAGGAATCACTATTTTATTCCATTACAGCACTACCCTCTCTCTCTCTCTCAAGAAATGAAAAAAAAAAAAAAAAAAGGGAGAAAAGGATGACTACGCGTGTCGGTTTAGCAGTGGGCTTCCACGTCGGATGATTGTCGTCTTCTTATTGGTCCTCTGGAAAGCCCCGCCGCCGCTCTACCAACCGTCGACCCCTGGTTTGATGGGTTTGGGGATTGACCCGATCCAGTCCGTTTTCACTCAAACTGGGCCTGGCCAGTGCATTTTTAACCAAAATAATACTCCCTCCGTCCCAGCAAGAGTGTCACCCTTTTCCTTTTAGAGGTGACCCGCAAATTAAGAAAAAAAGAGAAAAGAAAAATTATTGTAAGTGTAATTTGAAAATAGGAGATAGAATTAGTGGAAAAAATAATGAATTTAAAAAGTGTTGTGAGTGTAATTTGAAAAGGGAAGAGAGAATGAGTGGAGGGAATAGTGAGTGGGTGTAATAGAATATTAATAAAATATTTCCTTTTTAGGAAAGGTGACGCTTCAAACGGGACACCATTTTGAGTAAAAGATGACACTTCTGCTGGGACGAAGGGAGTATTGATTGGGTAATTTTAATTTTGCTTAAAAAATGTTTAGATATATTATATCACTAGAACAACTATCATATCATAATTTGTCTTTATACTTTGACAATCCTTGTCATTTGACCAAATACCAATCCTATCCAATCCTTGTCATTTGGAATATACTTTGTGTCCTTTCGGGCGAGACTGAGGGAGTAAACCATGCAGAGGGCACCAATTATGAAATCCAAATTATAACTACTGCATTAATTTCAATACTCAACTCTTTTATAACAAGTCATCAATCCCTTCAAAATTGCAAACTAAAACAAAGAGAGATCAAAACTGCAACAGGAAGCACCCTCCCCCCCCCCCCAACCCAAACCCATGCCTTTAGCCGAACCGGATGAACCTCACTAGCATAATTACTCTACATCCCTTCTTTTTAGGGGTTCAACAATACACGACAAATAATACTTGTACAATATACACATTCTACAAAAAAAAAAAAAAAAAAAAATCCCATTTCACTCTTGACAACGTTTCAAACTCAAACCATAACCACCACGCCAGCTTGTCCGACCACATGCGGAAATCAGTGATGGAAACATCGTATGGCAAAGAATGGGCAATAAATATTTGATGCAACAGAACCGACCTGGCAGAGCAGTTCCCTCGATAATGAGAGCTTTTATCCTCTGCAGTCTTCTGTTGTTTTTTTTTAAGATGATGAGAGGATAGACTGCAGTGCTAGTTGCTGCTGTGGCTGCAAGGATGACCATGTCGAAGCTAAAGTAGCAGCTGGTAGTGTCTGCTGAAGCTGCCTCAGCAAACTAATCATTCGACTCGTCGTTTGCTCTGTTGCAAGATCCTTGCCAGCACATACAACCTACACCAAACCAAATAGAGTTGCCAATCACAAAAATCCTTCTTAACATTCGCTCAGCCAACTTCATAACTCATTTTCACAACCATGTTGCTTATTCATTTCCTCTCTACATTCTATGCCAATCACAGACAGAAAACTAACCTCAGCAAATACAGAAATAATTTTGGGGAGATACTGATTGTTGGGACCCAGAAGATCCATATCCGACCTGTATTATGAAAAGGTGATTAACTAATCAAGGTGAAAATGAAGTGCAGCATAAGAAACTAGAAGAAATAAAACAGACTCGTCACTTGGACAAAGACTGCATGCATCCTCACCTCTCAACCATTGAACAAAGTAGGTCATGAACAACTTTAGCTTCAATCAGATCACCTTTTATAGGCAAGCAGCTTAACCAGGCAGGAATAACCTGCCAAACAATAAAACAATGAGCAAAAACTTATGTGCAAGTCGGTTTGTTCTCTCATAAGAGGCCAAAAATAGTACTCCCTCGGTCCCTAAATGAATGTCGATTTTTTTTTTCAAATTTGCTCTTGATCAAGAGCATATTTGGCAATTGTCAGGGGAAGACTCTAGCAAATGGTTCCCTCTCCCAACCCCCGCTTGGCGGGGAGCGCTTGGCGCACCGGGATTTGCCCTTTGCCCTTTATTCTTCTTGGTATGAAATCCCTACAGAACTGGTTCAGCTGAAACCTCAACCACTAAACTGCTTTAGTTTTAAGCAATTCATATATATCAAATCCTATCAATTTGCATTCCCAATGTCCAATTTGTATTAAGGAGCCAAGGTAATATGATGTATTGGTATAGCTGCAGGTATTGCTATAGTGGCCCATCGTTTCTCTATAAGAGTCAAGATTACATATATCTTTTAGAAGTACATCGCTTCAGATGCAACTGCTCTAGGATCCAAAGTCATAATTTATGTTTTTACACTTCTAATGGCACTACCGAAAGCTGGTGTGACGCGTGATGGGACTTTCTCTTTAATGCAATGCAAACTCTAGATGTGGTGTCTTATACCAAGGCTGTGTTGCCTAGGTGGATCTCCTAGTAATTCAATGTTTGTTTCATTGTTTGTCTATCTTCAACCTTTTCCTTCCCAGTCAAAGATGACATCTTCCTAGTTCAACCCTAAAAATCAGAATACGCAAGCCCAACTGAATCATAACCTTAGAAATCTGAAACATATAGATCAGCCAGGTTCCTGCTCACAGTTTCATACAGCCCAGACAATTGTCATGTGCCAACTTCCACAGTCAGATAATATATAACAGAAAATCTCTGTAATACCATGACTAATAATACTAATAATCAGCATGCCTAGGCCATAATAATACTACAAAGTTATTTATGAATTCAAGGACAAAAATAACTTGAAATGAAATAATAGAAAGCAAACCAACCTGAGCTGAATCGATACTGTCACGATGAAACTGGCATATTTTTCCCAAAGCAGAAACAGCATTATCATATGGCATGACATTATCTGGATGTTGTGCATTGGGATGTCTTATCACTGCATTTAGCCTTGAAAGAGCCTCTGATGAAGGTAGTAAACAATTCAATTCATAGAAATGCAAAAAGAAATCAATTTATACCAGCGTCCTCCCCAGAAAATCCATTTAATTATAGAAAACAAAGTTATAAGATTTGTAAACTATAATAATAGCCACATATTTTATAGTACTAAAATAAATGGAAAAAAGAAAAGAAGAAGCAAATTGACATTAAAAAATCATTTGGTAAAAAGTCAAGTGGACTTTGAAAAGGCAAATAGAACCCTCTTTTGGGGGATGGAGGGGACTAAGACAATAAAAAGCCAGCAGATTTACCTCCAATTAGAGGTTTAATAACAGAACCACCATATTCAGCACATACACCAAGTCCATACACCGCTGCCTGAAAAATAAAGAGCAAATAGTAAACGAAATCAGCAGTTCAAGCAACTGAGCAGGGAAATCAATGACTGTAGCAATTACACACCTGACGGACATCTGGATTCTCATCATTGCATGCCTCTAAAAGGAAAGGAAGATATGTATCATAATACCTGCTCCATGCACAGAAATAAGTCAAATTAGGTGCCTATTTTAAAATGCAGCTGCTGAGAGATAAGACCATACTTTAGAGCCGCTTCACGGCACTGTTCTGCAACATCATCAAAGATACAAATAGCAATCCTTCTCTCTTCAGTTGTTTTATCTTTTCCCTTGAATATGTGAAACATGGATGTCATAAGGTAGAAAGTAAGCAATAAAAATCCACTGAGTTCTAGAATGGGAGTATAGAAACTAGGAGGGATAACTATTGGTAGAACTTACCCACATAGGCATCAGATAGGAGGACAACTCATCAAAAAAGGGTAAGAAAGAGGCTTTGAATGTTTTTATCAAAGTTCCCAATATTTCACCAACCTGCAAGAAATTGAGGCAAAAACATTAACTTAGTAAACAACAGATTTCAAAAATAATACTAACAATGTCACTTCAATATCAACACTCAAAGAAAAAAAATGTTATAGAGCAAACTTGGTCAAAAACTTCTTCTTCTTGCTCGTTTTCCTCTCTAAGCAACTCGCCCTCTTCAGCATCAAAATCTTCAGCTTTGACCCTCTCAGATCTTTCTCTTTTTCTACTTGAACTGGCTGTGATCACCTGCTTTATCTCATCCACAACACTCCGAACTTGGGTTTCATCCAGAAGCGGTCCAGAGATCTAAAAGCAAAGTCAAAAAACGTGATTATGAATCTTGAGCGAAACCAAATTAGATAAAGTGAAAAAATTACAAAACAAAAGACAGCCCATGACAAAGCATAGCCAACTTGACATAACAAGAGCTAAACAATCATCTATTCATCTCTTAAGAGAGACAGGTCCGGGAATACAAACTATTACTCCACTCTTATGGAGAAAAAATTGTAGACTGCAAGTACAATTATGACCAACTTTACAGCATTTCCTAGCTTTAAAAAGTAAATAGCTATTTCTAAGACTATGGTGAAAATCAAATCGGTTGATTGGGTCGGTCAATGCAGTATTTATGAAATTTAAGCATGATCCGTAGAAAAATACTCCCTTCGTAACATATAAACGTCGCACTTTCTTATTTTATCCTTCCCAAAATAAATGTCGCCTTTCTAAATAAGGAAATAGATTTAGTACACTTTTAACATTGTACAAACAATACACAAACAAGTAAAGCACATTCCATAAAAACGTTGACAAGTCAGATGTGACATTTATTATGGGACGGAGGGAGTAGATTGATTTGTGTGAGTTGACATAGCATTTCCCATTTCAAAATACTACAACATCTTAAAGCATAAGGTAAATCAAATTGGTTGATTTGGTTGGTTGATGCAGTTTTTACAACATCTTAGCACATGTAAAGAAAATTGATTGATTTGGTTGGTTGGTTGGTTGGTTGGTTGGTTGGTTGGTTGGTTGACATAGCATTATCCAATTCAAATACACATCACTCACAATTACACACAAATCAGATGAGTTGCTTATAAAGATATACAATCTCTTGGCAGTTGGCATTATAAACATTATATTGAAAAGAGCTGCAATAGATCATGTAAGTAGACCATCAAATAAACTAGCTCCAGATCTGTTGGGTCAATTGTCAGTAAGAAAATGAGGATTAAATGGTATTGACACAAATCAGATGAGTTGCTTGAGGATTTGGTTCTCTTCAACAACTGAACCCAGAGAACGTGCAATTCACATGTATTTCAGTGACAAGGGGTGGTGCTGGGGCGAGTGACATTGAAATATACAGCATCACACAAACAAGTTCGCAAAAAGTATCAAATAGTGAAGCAGGTAACACAGGTTAAGCCGGTGTTTTTCATTTCATCTGAAATGAGTAGTTGAATGATTGGTTTGCATCCTTTGAAGCATGGAAATGAGTCCTCCTAAATTCATAGTTACACCAGAAAACCAATTTTGTTCCCCAGGTATATCAAACATTTACAAGCTTGCACAACGTTTAGGTGAACATCTTGGAAATTTCTTGTCATGAATGAGTTTGTGCTATATGTTTAAAGAAAAAGTATGCATTTGGACTTCTGACTAACCTGTATACATTCATTTAGTGCAGTCAACATATTTGCACAGATTTCTGTATCAGGCTCCTGCAATCAATTCTTTTTTCAGTACCCATGGAGTATAAACATCATAAATTTTACCTGAATTAGCTAAATACTGAAATGGATAACTATCACCTTATGTAGAGCTTCCACCAAAGCTGGTACTATGTAGTCAGACAACTGCTTGAGATAAGACTCATTACGACCTTGGGTAAGCCCCTTCTCTATAGCAAGTTTTGCAGAACGTAATAACTCGGGCATGGCTAGAAACAAAAGAGAATACCAGATTTCACTACAAGATCCCAATAAATCCACAGCAATTTTCTGACTGGGAAAACAATTGGAAGTTTACCTGAAACGGCCGCTTTCCGAACTTCTTCATGGAAATAAAATTTTAGTAAAGGCACCAAAGTAGGGGCAACCTGTCCATTATATGAAAATGGTTGATTAACATAATGTTGCCAAACAAACTAAAAGAAGATATCCTAATACACCCTATTTGGACCAACCTGATCGATCCATGGATAGAAACCTTCTTTCAACTCGTCAGCATAGCAACATAACATGTTACAAGCTGTAGCTTTCTCCTCAAGAACACTTGTCTTAATCCCTATTCTTTTATCACCAAGTGTGATGGTCTCCATACTACAAAAAATATACAGCTCTTAGAAAAATTAAAGATGCCCTTCAGCAAGAAAACTATTTCAAGTCCACTACTTATGATTACTTCATCGACAGAAGCCATGGAACCAATAGCAGGTTGAACAAGGGACAGACAGAAACCGTAGAACCAACAACAGCACATTGAATCCAAAAAAAGCAAGAAAAATCACCAAGACTGAGTAAGGGACGGAATAATGGTACTTTGGTAAACAAACTACTCCGTGATAATAACACTCTGTGCACAGTTTTAACTTTAAAATTTCAGATAGAGGTGGGTGGGGTCGGAAAGCATGCTCTCCATAAGATTTAGTGCATGAGTCTAGGGAACTTAAAAATTACTCAGAAAAAACAAGTGGAATGCTCACAGTACCACAATATTTCAAGGTGCTGTTAAGCAATGCAGCCAACGGTTTGTGAATCGAGTGGACATCGTGATGCACGTCAAAACCAGATACCAAAAGGGAAGAATTGTGAAGTGCAGAAGTGTCAGAAACAGGCAGTAGACCAGTTTTCTTTGATCTCCGTGGCAGTGTCTTCCCAATCCTTACCGCCCAAATATTGTTCTTGTTTGTTTGTTATTATTCTATACTCCCTCCGTCCCGGAACAATCTTCACACTTTCCCTTTTGGGCGTCCCAAAACTTACTTCACACATTTAAAACTTACCTAAAATGGAAAGGAATCTTTACTATTCCCTCCACTCATTCTCTCTCCTACATTATTTTAATACTCACAACACCATTATAATTTACTATTCTCTCCACTCATTCTCTCTCCTATTTTATTTTCACACTCACAACACTTTCAATATAATACTCCCTCCTTAAAACATGTGCAAACAGTGTATGTGAACATTGTTCTGGGACGGAGGGAGTATATAGACTTTATTCTCTATGAATCTGGGTTAATGCATGGTGTTGTGGTTCGCGGGTAGAGTGGTACCTATAATGTACAGGAATTGGCTTATTAGATAACATGATTTACACCTTTTTTTCTTTGTTTTAATTGTCCGTTCATTACATTTGGACTTCTCAATTTCCCCTGAAACTGTGTGCTGGGTGGGACTTCCTCCTATTTTAAGGGATTCAGAAGAATGACGGCGTTCAAAAATACTTTTTCCGTAACTTAAGTACTTCTCACTGACACAAGGGAACACAGTACCAAACATTTCAAAATGCAGAAGTGAAAATGATGAATGTTGGGAAATATTTTAATGAAGGAATTCAACAATTCATAATGCAGAAGGGTCTTGATGGTCATTAAAGGTGCAAGGAACCAGATCAGCAGTTCCATGTATATAGCAGAACTACCACATGAAGGTTGATAGGCTAAAAGGCATCTTAATATTATTATGAAAAACTGCAGGCAGGTCTTTAATCAAATTAATATTATGATGTATCTGAAGATCTGTGCTAATGAGACGAGAGCATACCTTTCATCATCAGAGTCATCAATATCATTATCTGAATCTGCAGATGTTATGATTACATCAGGTTTGAGTTGAGCAGACAGGAGCAGAGGCGGCATGACTACACTCATGTAAGGGAGAAAATCCTGCCCTAAGCACTTGCAGAGTCTGGCCCATGCCTACAACACAGAGAAAAGGTATATTAGAAAAAAATCAGACCGTTAAAAGTTTAAAACATTGTTATGTGATCTGCTTTATGTTATAACACATACTTGTAGCATATAACTTGTTGTAGGATCGTCAGTCTCCATTGGTGATCCTTGTAGTGACATAAGCACTTCCATTACCTTCAATCAACAAGAAAATACAGGTATTAGTTTACATGAAAGATTTTTGAAGTATGAAATCGATCATCACGCCAAAAGAAGAACAGAGCCCTCTGGACGTCTTTTTTTTTTTCCAACCACTTGACTATACTATCCATTATTTCCTGCCTAGTCTGAATTCAATGTTGCCTCTTAGTTTGAATTCAAATATTTTGAGGGGGAATACATAGAATTTGTCAGTAATCAACCAACTTTTTGGAATCTCGAGGTTTTAGACCGAGCAGAAGCAATACTGAATAATTGGAGTGTAAGTTTAGCAGAGTTGGAAAGATTGTCCAACCTTCTGAGTTTTTTTTGATATTTTGGATCTATTATTCAAAAGGACGGAGAATTAGATGGAGACGTGACTCATAGGATTAAAGCAGGTTGGTTGAATTGGAAGAGTGCCACGTGGTTTCTATGTGATCTATGCACGCCTCATAGATTAAAGGAAAAATTCTAGAGCACAACAATTAGACCAACACGGCTTTATTACACTGAATGTTGGGCCGTGAAACAGTGTTACGTTCACAAGATGAATGTAGCGTAGATGCGTACACTACAATGGATTTGTGGGCATACAATAAATGATCTTTTGAGTAATGAGGTGATCGGGGGTAAAGTAGGAGTTGCACCCATTGAGGATTAAAAGAGGAAGAATCTTCTAAGGTGGTTTGGTCATGTGAGACGGAGACTGAGTGATGCACCGATTAAGAGGCCTGAAGAGTGGAGAAGTGATCAAATGATGAGGGTTCTTCTTCTTCTTCTTCCCTTCTTTTTCCCTTCTTTTTCATTTCATTTTTCTAAAAAAAATCTTTTTTTTTTTCTTTCCAACCTATTTCTTCTTTTAACTTATTTTTTTCTTCTTACATCTTTTCTTTCACAATGACATATGAGGATTCATGTTAGCTGATCCTAAATATTTTGGGACTAAGGTTGTTTGACCAAATTGTTACTCTTCAATTGGGATGGAGGGAGCATCTCAGTAGACCTGGATAGACCCAATTTTCGCACTGATTTCAAATTGAGGAATACTGATCATCTTACAAATCATGCATGTATGAGCATGCATACAGACATAATAATGTAACTTACTTGCTTAGCATCGTCCCTGAACCTTTCCTTTCCAACAGCCATTCCAACCAAGCTTATGCATTCCATAGCTTTAGCTCGAAGCATGCGGTTAGATTTGTCATTAGCATTCACCAAGATAGCTTTCAAGTAGGGCATAACTGCATCATAGTATTTTTGGAAATGCTCCTATGGATACACCAAGCATCAGTCTGAGGCAACCAAAGTGAACTACTCTGCTGCGTTTAAGTATTTATAATATAAAATACCTGTGATGAATCAGCAACTGAAGCCAGAGCAGTCAAAGCCCCCTCTTGCACCATTTGCTTGCCATTCTGCATGTCGAACATTAAGAATTGACAAACATGAAAATGACCTGATGTCTCACAAGTAAAAAAGATTCCATAAAGCAAATGACACATTAATCTTGGTTATACTAAAAAAATTACCTGTAATAATACAAGCAGTTTGCTCACTATACCATTGAGGTATGGCGTTAAGATGTCAGGAGTGCAATTCTCGCTAAAGTTTAGCACGGCTGAAGCAGCATGTGCCTGCAAACATGCAAATGTTAAAGAAGGATGGAAAACTTCATCAGCAAAGCAAGCTTTAACATAGATACAATCTTATTTGAGCTGGTCACAGTAATTGAGTAAAATATAAAAACAAATCAAATTGTGCTCTATTTAAGACTAACTAGGACAATAATAGCCTACTAACCTGGACACGAGGATTATGGAAGTCATCCATTGCTGCAGCTAGGGCTGGCAACACTTGTTGGTGGTACTGAACTTGCAAGTCAGGGCCTAAATCTGTAGACAACTGTCCAATCGCATTAATAGCAGCCCATCTCACTCGAGGATGGCTATCTTTGAACGAATTCAAAACCATTGTCACCACTTGTTCCAAATTTTTTATCATGACCTGCAACAAGGCATTGTGAAGGTCTCAGCTGAAAAAAGGGCGCTTTACCACAAGATCAATGCTGGTTAGAGAGATAGTGGTCACAAAATATCATTTATTTCTTTTAACTATTCAGAAGGAAAAATACAATCTATTAAATTATACTACAAAGTGCGACCAGTAAAGGTCAAAAGTGGTTCCACTGTATTTACACACCATGTTTGCATATGGGCCACTAATCTATGATAATTTGAAGCTGATGTTAACTGAACCAATTAAAATGTGACAAGGAATGATAAATTGTATACCTTTGAGCATCCCTCAGCAATCTGAGCAAATGCGATGAGCGCCGAGTGGCGTTTATGCCACTCAGGAGCAGCCAAGTATGCTGGCAACTGCTCCGATGCAACAGGAACTATTGTATTCCCACCCAGTGCAATTGATAGCCTATCCAAACATTCCTGACCAACGCTGTAATTACTTGACTCGCCTGCATCCTCATCCTCATTTTCTGCACTGTGCCACGCAGGATCATCCTCAATATCTAACAGCATCTTCATTAAAATTGCAAATAACCTGCTAATAAACTGAGGTAACTTCCTCATCATCCCAGGTGCTCGTTCCCGTGCCTCTGCCAACGTAATTACAAACTCAATTGCAAGGTGCCTCGTGCCTTCTTCCAATGCTTCAGCCTCTGCTATCTGTAACATAGACCCCACTACTTCCACTAATTGCCTCCTCAAGAATCTAGGCTCAGACCCAGCCAATTCAATCATCAATTCTAAGGCCTCCTGTGCCGTTGCCTCTTGCCCACAATTCAATGCCTCGGTCAGAGTCCTCATCATAGCAGGCAATAAATCCTGAAACCGATCACGGTCCCCCGAGCTGGACAAGCACTGAATAAAATTAATCACTGCACTGAGCGCAGCAATTCTCACATCTGAGTTGGGGGATGCGGTCAAAGTCTGCAGAAACACGCCATGTAGGTCCTTTATGTGGGGAATTAAGGTCTCCCCTATATACTGTGATAACTGGGAAAAGATCAAGAATGCAGATTCCTGAAGTTTAGGCGAATCGGAGGAAACACACTGAAACATAAAGGGCAATAACTCCGGCCAGCCATTATCTGGCAATATACCGGAAGCAAGCTCGGAAATGGTGTCGCAGAGCTTCTTCATAATGGTTTTGACCTCTTCGCGCTGGACGCAAGCTAGGAAGATAGACTTGAGAGAGGAGTGAGTGGAGGGAGACAAACGAGGCCAAATATAAGAGTCATCGCGAGTCAACTGCTTTCGAAGAAGAAGTGCGGACATAGCTCGGGCCTCGACGTGAGGGGATAACTGGAGAAGTTGAGCGAGTTTGAGAACGAGTGTATTGGGATGATTTTGCTTGCAGAGGTTGAAAATGAGCTCTGCCTGGGATCTTTGGTCGTTGGAGGAGGACATAAGGTGAGAGATTAGGGTTTCGAAGGGTGCGGAATCTGGACCCAGGATAGCCGCCAGTTGAGCTTGGTGGACTTGAGATGAATCGGGATCCATGGCGCGGTTGTCGAATAAGTTGAAATGTTTGAATCAAGAGTGGTGGCGATGGAGGTGACGGCGGTGGCTCTTTGGGCACACACTCGGTCTGTGTAGTGTAAACTGTAAACTCCTCCACTACACATAAATAAAAATTTATTGTTTGGAGTTGGGTTTATTTTGTGAATTTCTAAATGTGAATTAAGAAATAAAGGAAATTGAAGCAAATGGCTCTCAAATAATAGAAGAGAAAGCAAAATAAATATTAAAAAAAAATTAAATTTGCTTTTAATTAATAGCAAATTTAATTATTTTTTACATTCATTTTGGGATTGAGGGAGTATCAAATTAATTGTTAGGATACACGTGGTGGAGGGATCACCATGTGGAGCAAATCCAATTCTTCTTTGCAAGTGTAACTAATTAGGGATGACAATTTAATCGAACACAATCTAAACGAAAAAGTAGAGCTCGATTTGCAAATTTTAAAATTCGATCAGGTCTTGATCATGTTATTGATCGATTGAAACCCGATCCGATCTGATATGAACCTTAAAGTAAGGTTACTATAAAATACAACTAAAGTATATTTAATATTTTTCTAAATTGCATTTTTTATTTGTGTTTATAGGTTATATTTTGATAATTTTGGATCATTTTCTATAAAACATGAGTTGGTTTTACAAAAAACGCATTTTTTCTGGTACTTGGAAAAATGTGTTTTGTGTTTTTCAGTTTGTGTCAGTACCAGTTTAACAAAGTGTCATTGTGACAAAGTGCCAGTGCATGTGTAGCAAAGTGCCAGTGTAAGAAAGTGTCAGTACCAGTTTAACAAAGTGCCAGTGTAAACAAAGTGTCAGTGCTTGTGTAACAAAGTGCCAGTGTAAAAAGTGCCAGTGCCAGTTTAACAAAGTGCCAGTACACTAACACTCGCACTTTGTTAAACTGGCACTGACGCTTTTTACACTGGCACTTTTATATACATGCATTAGAACTCTTTCACACTGACACTCTTTTACACTAACACTGGCACTTTGTTACACATGCACTGACACTTTTGTTACACATGCACTGGCACTGAGTTTCTGGACAAAGAGAGCTTTTAACTGGTACTTTTTTAGACGTGTACTGGTACATTTTTACCATAACCCTGGCAATTATTTAGACAAAATTCATGCACTGGCACTATATTTTATATTTAAAATAGAGAAAATCTGAGTAAAAAAATTATGTGAAACACTGGCATTCATAAATAAATGCACTGACATTTAAAAACACACGCACTGACACTCGACACATGCATTGACACTCAGTTACGCACTTACTGGCACTTTATTATACACTCACTGACACTCTCTTATACACCAACTGGCACTTGATCATATATTAACCGGCCCATTCAAATTGGAACCCCCTTGCACTCTTCAGCTTCCTGTTAGGATCATTATTCTGAAGACGGGAAACTCTTCCTTGATTTCAAGATTCCCTCCACGCCATATCCTTTTTTATTGCTTTCCCTAACCCCCAATTTTCAATCGAAACCCTAATTTCAGAAGAAAAAAGAAAAACCACAATTCAGCTGGTCGATGGATGAATCAATTGATAGAGCGACGATCATCGGGGCTACTAACGGTGCAGATCTCCGTCCGCTGGGAAGGCCTAGTGTTCGCCGGCGGTTGATTCAGTCGACGCTGTTATCGCACAAGTCTCTAGACATGGACGCTAAAGAAGACGCAGGCGACGGGTTTTACGGTAATTTTAAAACACGTTTTTTCATAAGCTTATGAAAAAACGTATTTTTTACAAGATTTTGACATAAAATATTTAACATTATTGCTAAAAATTAAATTTGGCTTAAAATTTGTGCTTAAAAAATAAATTTCTAGTTGGCATTTGATAACCATTTATATTTTTATTTCACAATTAGAAAGAGAAACATGTTTCTGTTTTTATCCCTTACCATCAAAAATGAAAAAATAAAAGTGTGTTTGACAACCATTTTCTTTCCAAAAAATTAGCTTTTTCTTTTTTATTTTGTCATTCCTGTGTAACTGTTGTTATTGCGGGGTAGGAGGGTGGCGCCGGCGATGGGTTGGGATGGAATGGGCTGAAGAAGAAAGGGGTAAAATAGGGAGAGAGATGGTGTGACTAGTGTTGAATATTGAATAGACCTGGTATTGCGGGGTATTCAGTAATATTGGGTTATAGTTATACACACGGCCTCAAATATACACGGCCCGCTAACAATGACCAAAATACCCATTTATATATAATTTTTTTTTTCATTTCAAATTGCTCTTCATCTCCCTCGCTCTCTCTCTCACTCTCTCAATACGTACACGACTGCCATCGCCGCCGTTCGTTCGCCATGGCTCGAGTTAAAATTCCGGTCGTCCCTTAGGAACTTCCGCCGCTACAACCACTGCCATCGCCGCCGCCTCCGCTTCTACCACCGTGCCTGTAAAGAAGGTAATGCAATTTGAACGTAATTTAAACCTAATTTTACATTCCCAATGTCTAATTTTTGTTTGATTGCTTCAATTGATTTGGACGTCTTTCATGAACTGGTTGCTTCAATTGATTTCGACGTCTTTTTCTTTACATCGTTCATTTTTCTTTCTTTTTATGCATCTCGTGTAATTTTTCTTTCTTTGATAATAACCAAACTGGAGAGATGCATCTCGTGTGAACTCACACGAGATGCATCTCATGTGAGTTCACACGAGATAAATCTCGTGTGAGTTCAAACGAGATAAATCTCGTGTGAACTCACACGAGATGCATCACGTGTGAGTTCACACGAGTTGTGCCCAGTGTCCACTCTTTTTCTTTACATCGTTCGTATTCAGTTATAAATGCTAAATAGCTAATTTATTGTCTCTTATTTGTTTTTTTGTAGGCACGTGAACGTATGACCGCGTCCAATAGAAAGAGGAAGGCCGAGACGGCACCTAAGGTAGATAAACGCAGCAAAAAGATACATGATAGGACTATCGTGCGTGGGTCTGAGCTTGGGATTGAGCAGGATGTAGTCGTGCGTGGGTCTGAGCTTGGGATTGAGCAGGATTGAGCAGGATGTAGGATGATCATGATAGGACTTTGCAGCCTGAGCAGCCTGATACTGGGTTTGAGCATGAGATTGAGGAGGATGTAGGAGATAATGAGGCATCTTCTGATTCTGATGATAGTGGTGAGGAGGATGTAGGAGATGATGAGGGATCTTCTGATTCTGATGATAGTGGTGAGGAGGATGAGGAGGCGGAGCAGGAGGGTGGGGATGATGATGATGATGAGGAGGGGAGGGATGATGATGATGATGATGATGAGGAGGAGGAGGAGGAGGAGGAGATACATGATGTTAGACCTTTGAGGCATGGGAGGGGAGGGGAGGGATATGGCTGAGGGCGGGGACGGAGGAGGAGGCGGGGGTGCGGGTGGGGAGGAGCCACCATCATGGCAGATTCAGAGTGACCCAGGTGGCGGCCCAGAGAATGTTTCACTTATATACGGGTTTGGTGATCACAGAGCCCGAGAGATTTGGAGGGACGCCACTAGTGAGTCAGTGGTGACTTTTCATACGAGGCTCGCATCTCGCAAAAGTAAGATAATCATTTATGTGAATTTATTAAAATCTTGAAGTTGTTTGGCACACACTCTAAATATTCCATTAATTATACATCTCGTACTTTTCTCGATCTCGAGTATTGATTATATTTTTTGTTTGGAATAAACAGGTTCAAGCGTGATGATCTGGAGGCTACAGATAGAGCCTGGCTGACCCTCGTTGATGCATCGGGCATCCAGCAGCTGCACGATGCCACCATTCAGAGGCCTAATCATGCGCTGATGACGGCATTTTTGGAACGGTGGTCTCCTGAGACTAGCTCGTTCCACATGCCGTGGGGGGAGATTGAGTTTCCTCAAAATCCAAATGGAAATTGAGTTACAAATATGTGCCATTATTTAGGGTTTTTAGGGTTTTATGTGTCCCGATCTTGTAAAAAATGGTATACGGCTACCTCGTTTATTTTTTTTTAATTTTTTTCTACATTCTAGATGACATTTAAAGTGTTTTTTATCTACATGAGTTTTCTCAAAATCCAAATGGAAATTGAGTTACAAATATGTGCCATTATTTAGGGTTTTTAGGGTTTCATGTGTCCCGATCTTGTAAAAAATGGTATACAGATATCTCGTTTATTTTTTTTTAAATTTTTTTCTACATTCTAAATGACATTTAAAGTGTTTTTCATCTACATGAGTTTCCTCAAAATCCAAATGAAAATTGAGTTACAAATATGTGCCATTATTTAGGGTTTTTAGGGTTTTATGTGTCTCGATCTTGTGAAAAATGGTATACGACTACCTCGTTTATTTTTTTAAATTTTTTTTCTACATTCTAGATGACATTTAAAGTGTTTTTCATCTACATGAGTTTTCTCCAAATCCAAATGGAAATTGAGTTACAAATTTGTGCCATTATTTAGGGTTTTTAGGGTTTTACGTGTCCCGATCTTGTGAAAAATGGTATACGGCTACCTCGTTTATTTTTTTAAATTTTTTTTATACATTCTAGATGACATTTAAAGTGTTTTTCATCTCTATGATAATCCTCAAAATCCAAATGGAAATTGAGTTACAAATATGTGCCATTATTTAGGGTTTTTAGGGTTTTATGTGTCCCGATCTTGTGAAAAATGGTATACGGCTACCTCGTTTATTTTTTTTAAATTTTTTTTTCTACATTATAGATGACATTTAAAGTGTTTTTCATCTACATGAGTTTTCTCCAAATCCAAATGGAAATTGAGTTACAAATATGTGCCATTATTTAGGGTTTTTAGGGTTTTATGTGTTCCGATCTTGTGAAAAATGGTATACGGCTACCTCGTTTATTTTTTTTAATTTTTTTTCTACATTCTAGATGACATTTAAAGTGTTTTTCATCTACATGAATTTTCTCCAAATCCAATCAACTCCCTGCACATTTACTTAATATCCATATCCTTGCATTACTAATTTTATTTATAAAAAAAAACTACACCACCATTATTACTATTTTACCATTTTAAACCATTCAATAAACAATCTCCTAAACTCGTCATCCACTACCGTCCCACCACCGCCACTACCATCAACCACCATATTCAAAAATTAAAAGCCCCACAGCGCACCATCACCGTCAAAGCAACCCCATCCAAATCTATAAAACATCAAGAGCCCAAACTTTCTCAATTATCAATTTAAATAACACGGCCAACGATCGATGGATCTCGACCGAAAGCAGCTTGAATCTCGTCGGCAGTGACGGAAAGCCAGAGTCGCCGTCTTCAATAGGATCCAATGGTTGCCTGTCGTGCGTTGATTTTGTCGGCATAAGCTTCGTATCTGAAGGGTAATTTCAGATCTGGTGCTTGGGAATCGATTGGAAGAGGTGATGTTTCGTCGAACAACAATGGAGTAACGGGCAGAGTGGATGAAACTTTAGGCCAGAATCTTCTTTCCCCTTCGTTCGACTCGGTGGAGGTCAGACTCAGACTGCCCTCTTTAACGGTGCTTCATTTGGTGTTTTATTTCCGAACCAGTTTGCGGCGAGCATACGAAATCTTTCGGAAATTTTATTTTTCGTACTTGTAGGTCAAAGTCACAGGCGCCAGAGATGCTTATCCGACTCTATAGGCGTTCCTTTTGCACCGTGTCTCCTCAGCCATGGTTATTTGTAGGGTTGGGGAATCCCGGTGATAAATTCAAAGGAACAAGGCACAATGTATGCTACCAAAAATTTCATCCCTCCCCCCCCCCCCCCACACCCCAAAGTTTGTTTCTTTTATTCAATCATTTATTTTATTGATTTAAACAGGTAGGTTTTGAAATGATTGATGCTTTTGCTGACTCGCTAGGAATTCCAATGGACAGTGTTCATTGCAAAGCCATATTTGGAAAAGGCTTGTTAGCTTTCTTTACTCCTCCCCTACAACTTTTAAGGTTCTCATATTTTTTCTTTAAATTTGAGTATGAGTTGCGGGCATAATTGAATTTTAAATGTTCTATATCAGGTTTTGTTGACGACACTCCTGTTTTCCTGGCAAAACCCCAAACTTATATGAATTTGAGTGGCGAATCCGTAAGTAATCCTTGTGTCCCCTTTTAATTCATGAAATCTTCTCTAGCTTTTGTTTTTTTATTCAAACAATTGATATGCGTGTTTTGGCAATTTCTTGATAAGCTGATAAACCTACTGTGACTCTGATTTCTTGAACTGCCACGTTCATGGTCCGCTTCCGAGTTTTTAATGAAGAGAAAAGAAAGTGGGGGGGGGGGAAAAGGAGAGAAAAGAAAGGGAGGGAAGTGAATTTAAATTCCTTCCGATGTACTTCCGAGTTAGGAAGGAAATGAAAGAAAAAACAAAATCTTCTCTCCTCATGCTTCCGAGTTTTGGAAAAAAATGAGAGGAAATAAAAAGAAAATGACTTCTATACCCTCATTTACCTTCATCAACTAGTATCATATCCTAATTTGTGCTGCAACGATATAATGTGATCAATAAGTTCTTAATTTCTCTCAAACTTATAAAATGGACACACGGGGAGGTATCAGTACAACAATCTAAGCAGCAAAACTGGCAAATATAATAAACTGGAATGTTCAAAACCAATCAAACCCACCTCCAAAATTTTGCTTATTCCCCAAAAAGCAACTTTAAATACATTTTCTGTAAATAAAAGAAAGCTTATAGCGACAAATGAGTTTGAAATATCAATGCCGGCCATCAAGGTCTCAAGATCCTGTTTTGATCTAAACCTTCCTGTCGAGGAAACGGAAAGCGGTGATGATTGTGGGACCAGTGATAATGACTCGAGCTCTGAACCAAAATAAGTATGGCTGGAAGATTTTCTTGACCAGGTTGATGAAAAAGTTGTCTTCAAGCCATTTGAGTTTGACCTTCTTGCTGAGAATATTCTAAAAGAAATTGGCAGAATTTTCCAGAATACAGTCGGAAAGGATGTTGTGCTGGAGATTGGGAAGGAAGTATTGATACAAATACTTGCATCTTCTTGGTTATCTGAAAGAAGAGGTCAATTGAGGAATGGTTCGATGTGGTTATCTGAAAGCCAAGCAAAAACACTGCATTAGTTCTGGGTCTCTTTCTTTCTGTGAGTTCTTTTTTACTCCCTCCGTCCCACTTCAATTGAGCCATGGCATCTTTGCACGCTTTTTAAGATTTTTTTTTTTTTAAATGAGTAAAGAATTGAAAGTGGATAGAAGATTAAAGGAGAGAGAATGTAAAAGTTAAAAACATTTAATAGGAGAGAGAATGAGTGGGAGGAATAGTAAGTTAATGATTGATTTTTTTGTAAATATGTTAAAATTATAAGGGTATAATGAATGTTTTTTTTTGTAAATATATAAACATTATGAGGGTATAAATGTCCGAAACACTGTTCACTTCTTTCCATTTATGGAATGGCTCATTTGAAGTGGGACGTCCCAAAAAGGAAAGTGGTTCAATTGAAGTGGGACGGAGGGAGTACAAATTAACAGAGGACCCTTCCGAATTTTCTTGAATGGATCTGACTAGGGTTTTTGGGGTTGACTTGAAATTTGGGAGCTTGAGTGGTTTGTAGGAGTTGGGTCTGAGGTGATGGGTTTGAAAATGGGAATTTTCAAATGGGTTTGTGAATTTGCAGTTAAGGAATTGAGGCAAAGAGAGAGGGACATGGTGTATGAATCTTGATTGACGAGGGTAATGATGAGATTACAAAAAATATGAGGGTAAAAGTGGGATAATAATAATAATTGTTAAGCTTCCAATTTCTTTCCTTCCAATTCCTCTCAATTTTGGAAGGAAAATCCTAAAAATTTTCCTTCCCTTTCTTTCCACTTCCTCCCTAAAAAATCTCGGAAGCAAGCTAAAGAAGAAATTTTTTATAAATTTCCTTCCCTTTCTTTCCCTTTCTCTCCAATTTTAAACTCGGAAGCAGGCCTTCAGGGACTTGGGGAAATAGCTAAGCTTCTCCACTCCCTTATTTTTTCTGTTTGCAGGTGCTTATAAATATTTAGTTAGCAAGAAAGATTTTTTACTTCAGAGATTGTGATAACATCACCAAAATAATTCAATTCTGAATCTTGTTCAAGGCCGAGTTTTGCTTTTTAATCACGTTATGCATTAGAAGGAAGACAGGCGATGTGCTTGACAATGTCGTTGTTTTCTTTTTGAGGAGTGTCTATTACTACCATATCGAGAGACTGGAAGGAATGTTGCATTAGCCTCTCTCTCGCTCTCTCTCTCTCTTTACATTTCTTCTCTTCCGTTTTCTGCTTGGTTAGGTGGATTGCTTGTTTCACTGTCCGTACTCATCCTATTAATAATAAAAATGGTATTTTATTCAAAAAGAAAATAGTGTTTATGAACTCATTAGCTATTCTAGATACAAAGCTATGTATTGGAAAATGGTTCACTTTCTCCTTATATTTCCTTTATTCTGTATTTTAGAGTTATACTGATTTCATACCTTTGTTGTTGTTGGTGGTGTGATCTCATACCAGTAACCACTTTCAGCATATATGAACCTCAACGATTGTAATATGATTTGTTATATTTCCATGATATGCAGAGTGGTCCACTTGCTGCTTATTATAAACTCCCTTTGAATCGCGTTGTTGTGGTATGGGTTCTCGCACGGCTGATACCCCTCTCTTTCAATTGTATTCCATTTAATTACTCTTATGCTTAAATTTTTGTGGTTGTAGTTTCACGATGATATGGGTTTACCATGTGGGGTTCTTCGGCTTCAGCCCAATGGCGGCCATGTAGGCCATAATGGGTAAATAAAAAGCTTCATGCACTTAGTTTACTGCCTCTTAATTTTGTTATGTGAGCTAGTGCTTTTCTATGTACTCTTTACTGTGTATTCTAATACCTTTAGTTATGATTATAAATTTTTTATGGATAAACTATTTATACATACTTTAGTTAGTGTGTACTCATGGTAGACTACAGGAAGCTTATTTAACCCCTAGCATGTCCTTCTGCACATTTTTCATTGGGAAGGTTTGTTAAGGCTAAATTATTTGCTTTATTATGATGACGCCTGGATAAAAAGAAAGATAAAGGAGTGTATCCAGGCATAAGTTTATCTGCATTAGCTCTGATAGTACTAGCTAGTAGCTATGTGGAAGAAATGTAAGCCACGGAATATGCCCATACTTGTTACTCCCGTGGTATGATAATAGGGTTTGTCCATGTGGAAAATAAATGCTATCTGTGGATTATTAGTGGTTTACGAATTACTGTGTACGTAGAGAGCTGCAAGCTTTCATATTCACCAAGCAGGAGAAAGTTATGGCCTTAAGAATGTAGAAGCATTGAAGTTGGCCTGGTAAGGAATGCTGTTAGGTTACAGGATTCTCGAAAACTAGTTGCTGCAGATAGTAGACAAAAACATTTACAAGGATTGTGGTTTGGATTTGAATGCAAACAGTTAGATTTTTGGACTGGGATTGGTTAGAAACAAATGTAGGCAAGAGGGTTGCTCTAGGTCTGGTCCTAAACTGTACACAATTGAAGAATTTTGTACAGAATCAGATTTAATGATATTAATGTTCAACAATAAAAATAAGGGCGAATGACATTTTGGGCCCCAAAGTTTAGGGGGTGTTCCTAAGGTGGGTCCCATTCTATTACTAATTACAATATAGGGTCCAAAGTTCATATTCTGTTAACATTTTAGGGGTTTTAACCAATTTTGTTAGAAAATCCCGTTAAATGATCACGTGCAAGTCACATGTCATTTAACGTAGGATGTTTTTGAAAACAAATTCTTTCGTTGTTGTTTTAATGCAAATTAAATGAAAATAAATAACCAAAATAGAAAGAGTTTATTTCCGTCTAGTCCCTTAGTCTAATCAAAACTTTATAAGATTCTAGAACTACCCTTGTACCCAAACAAAATCCTGCCCCTCCTCTCCTCTCTCACACAGACACTTTCTCTCTCTCTCTCTCTCTCTCTCTCTCTCTCTTTAACTTTCTCTCTCCACTGCTATAAACACCACCATACTGCCACCACCACCTTCCACTCTAACCAAAATCAAACATACAACAATGATTATTATTAAAATTAATAAAAAATGAGGACACCAATTCAATCAAACCCCCTTCATCCCCAAATTTAGTCAAACAGCAAGTACCCTCCCCCAACGGCCACTCTCTCTCCCCCACACACTGACACACACACATAATCTTCCATGGATGTGAGCTTCTCTGGCGGCAAAACTCAACAATTCTCTCTCCTTCATCATTGCAATTCATCTTCCGCTGGTCCATATTAACATGTACAAGCTACTACGTCTAAAACTATTTACATACTACTGTTCTACTGAGAGAAATAGAATCTATTTGGTAAAATTAGAGACATGTACTCTACTCCTGTAGAAAATGGGGGACAGATTTGACATGTTAGTCAGAGGCACTTGCTTGTTTGTTTGTTTCACCCACTGTTGTTGCATCTATTTGTTTCCAGAGAGATTCATTTTAAAAAGAGTTGATCTGGCATCATGTTTTGTAGGAAACGTTTGTTTATCTTAATATATTGTTGGAATGCTGTGTCCTATGTCTTTTGGTAGCTCAATAATTGGTGACGGTTTCTTAAGTGAGTATTGGCATAGTAAATTTGGGTTTTTGCATTTTGATGTATATGTATCATAAATATGGAACCAACTTGGAGATGCATTGTGCTATTAGTTTCTCATCCAGCTCAGTTAGTTGATACAACGCTAGTTTCTTCCTGATCTCGGTTTCAGAGTTATCAGGGTCTCTACTGAAACTAAAATCTATCCATTAACATATAAAAGTATGTTGCCTCCGCACTCAAATGTATGGGTAGCTGATTGTGGATGAGGCTGATTCGGTTTTCTTTGATTGTTTTGTGAAACTTGTGAACTAAATTTGTAGTATTTTTTTTTTCTCAGGCTAAAGAGTGTAATCCATCATTTCCGTGGGAATAGAGAGTTTGGACGATTAAGAATTGGTCAGTCTATCATAATTTATTTCTGGTTTTCATATAGTAGCTGTATACTGATATATTGGAACCCTTGATTTGATAGCTCCGCATAGTATGCCCCTACAAGTCTTATTTTTTATAATCAGGCAATATATTTTGTAATTGATTACTGATAATAGTGTCACATTAGGTATTGGGAGGCAACCTGGTCAAATGGATCCCAAAGCCTTCTTGCTTCAGAAGTTTAACACCACAGCTCGAGGACTGGTAGCCTTAAACGTTCCCTAAACAATTTTATATTCAAATCTGATACTTTAAAAGTTTACTGCTTGTGCATTTTCTCTAAACAAAGGCTCATGAACTCCCTCAATGCTCCTTTTAACGGATTTTCTTTTCTTTTGGGTCGCGGAGATTGATGTTGCTTTTGCAAGAGGGAGCTGGGGTGTTGAAAGAACTCTTGGCGAAAGGCTTGACAGAAAGTGCAAGAGGCTTTAACACAGAGCAGAAGTACAAGCATATTAAAAGGCAGACCATGTGAAGTTGTGAACATGACAATCTTAGAAGATCCAGATTTGTGGAGTCAGATTAGTTCGTTTTAAGCCTCCAGTTCAGAAATTTAGATCTGTAAATATACTCCCGGAGTCAGATTAGTTCGTTTTGAGTCTCCAGTTCAGAAATTTATATCTGTAAATATACTCCCGTTGAGTACCATTGAGAAGCAAACTCCAGAGGCGTGAAATGAAGCTGAACTGAAGTTATGTACGGGAAATGAAGCCTGAAGCTGCTACAATAGTTCACGAGTCAAAGCTAGAAATGCGACTTGCAAAATGTTTGCTGAACTAGAATAGGAAAAAAATAAAGGGCTGTGATGTATAAATACCAACTGGTATGCATACACTTGTGAACATTTTTTTTCATTTTGAATATGAATTTTCACTAAAGTTTGAAATACAAGTTGCAAACTGGGTCATATTTTTATATGCATTTTTTCTTTTTTACTTGATGACAACGTCACTGAACATCTGGCAGCGTGAAATGTCAGCACTCAAACAACAGATATAATATTACTTAATGGAACGCGACAACAAGAAGCCTGGAATAAACCATGGTTTTCATTTCTCAATTGAATGGACATACTAAACAAACATAAATTCAATTGCGTTTACAGAAAAAACAATAATACTGGTGCAAATCTCCAACCTTTCAACAAGTATTGATACCATCCTTGCAGTCTTTCGTCAAGTTGTAAAATGTCTCCACCTGTGTCTTTGCTCTGTAAAGGACCTCCGTATCAACTTCAACCCTCATGTATCCATCAAATTCAACTGGGGTGCCACCATTTAGAAGCATAGTTTCATTGAACCACTCGCTCGTATTCCCCCACAATTCCTTGAAATCATCGAGCAAATGAACCTTGTAATGAGACCTTAATCTATCAAAGTAGTTATAGAATGGTTCATTTGTGGCAATATACAGATTCCTCCAAGGCTGTATTACCCCTTGAAGCTTTGCAACTAAAGCATCTGGAGATGTATCCTCATCCAAGTGGGGCCACATCTCTTTATTCTGCGCTTTCTCTCCCCTGACAACATGCACAGCATCAAAATCCCAATCCATCTTCCCGCTAATATCTGACACAATATTCATAAGCCTCCTTTGACTTCCATAGAGCATGCCACGGCCTCTTAATGTAGTTTGCTGCTTTACTTTCACAAACCCTGTACCAATAGTTTTTCTGGTTCAGGTGTATCAAATTGCCTCCAAATAATTGTGCTTCTATCTTTCTGCAGTTGCATTGGTGTGATCTTGTAGCTTGCAACCTTTCTAACTGGGATTCTCCTTTTGTGGGCTCTATTCCACTTTTTCCAATCTCCAAGAAATTCACCCTCTTCTACAATTGATGCCGCCTCTTTCAGATGCTCAAAATCAAAGTAGTACCTAAAGTCTTTTCCTTCTTCATCCTTGTTGCTTGAAGTATGAGTTGACGCCAAGCAAATGCTCAAATCCATCACAAATGTTCGATTCAAATATTGAGCCTCCCCAAGACCACACAAGAAACTCCAAATGTAGTGATTCATGCTTTTACAATAATCACCACCCCGTGAATAATACAAGTATTTTCCACTACTAAAAGCCGAATTTGACCCCATCACCGGAATTGTGTCATTGATCTCATCGTCACGGAAGGCTGAACTAATCTTCTCGGTCTCTCACCAGCACTAGTGGCATTAAACCGACTCCTTGGTCTACGTGCATTTAGACCAGAGTGCCAACCTTTAGCATTTATCACTTTATAAGTACAATTATCCCCAAATCCCATTCTAAACCTGCGAAAATCTCTGTACCGCCTCCAAGACTTCTCCTTCTTGTTCCTAAACCTCCACGACACATCACATTCATCTGGTTTTGACCCATTGACAGGCTGCTGATACCGCAGATACAAAATCGACTTGAAATGTTTCAAATTGAACTTCTCAATTGCAGTCAAAACTCTTGGGTCAGAACAATTGACTGCACCCACATCATCACAACCACCGGAAGCCAGCATCTCGGCCGCTTCCTTTTCTTCAACTTTCTCAATCCCTTCTTCAGTAAGAGGGACAGCAGCAGGCGATGCAGCAGGACTAAGAAGAATGTCTTCGCCCGTTCTGAGGACTGAACTGTCAGTCTGGAAGGTGGCATTTTCGACATGGGTAAAAACCCTAGTAAGGGCCCGGGAGGATTCCCATGGATCAGGGGTTGATACGTGATGGCAATTACAGTAAATATGAGCACAGCGAATACAAATACAGAGAAGCAGACATTGCTTATGGATTTTATTAGGTTTTGCCCAATTGGGTCTGTTGTGGAATTGAGTTCTTTCATCGTTCCAAATCCCTAAATTCTCAATACAAAGTCAAATTAACTCGTATGCAACTTGGAACAAAAGATTGGATCTTGGAGCAATATAAGAATCCGATACGCAAACTCAAATAGCGAAGCCAATCGAAGATTAAGGAGCAGGATTAGAATTTAATTACCTCTGATCTTGAAATGGCGAGCTTGTGCTACCGGATCTGAGGAAAAATTGAGCTGTAGTTTGAGTAATAGAGACTAGAAAGGAAGAGTAACTGTCTGTTAGGTCCAACTAATGTCCAAACAAAGCAATGTACTGTCCACAGGAGATATGAGTTTTCTTTCGAGAATTGTTATTTTAGAAAATTACGTCATAATCCCATAATCCCTTGATATAACCTAATTTATGTCCTAAGACAATAAATTATCATATTTATCTCCTAATTCCACACAATAAAATAACTAACCAGATAAAACAATAAATAAAAATCCCACCACTCTCAATTACACCCACATTTTCCTCCCCATCTTCTCCAGTCAACAACTCCGACAATCATCAACTCCGCGACCAACTCACGCCTTTTTTTACGCCATGACCTCTGGCGATCAAACAACCGAGAACTTAAGTTATCGGTAAGTTCTCGCTGTCGCCTAAACTAACTCAAGAACACGATTAACTCCTAGCGACCACCAACTCCGACGGCCTCTCAGCGACCAAACAACCGGGGAGAACTTAACTTATCAACAAGTTCTCGGTTGTCAACTAAACTACTAAGAACACGATTAACTCAAGGCGATCACCAACTCCACGACCAAACAATTGAGAACTTAACTTATCGGTAAGTTCTTGGTTGTCAACTAAACTACTAAAAACACGATTAACTACGGCGGCCACTAACTCAGCGACCTCTCTCCGAACGAACAACCGAAAACTTAACTTATCGGTATGTTCTCGGTTGTAAACTAAATTACTAAGAACACAATTAACTCCGAGCCAGCGAACACTAACTACTTCGCGACCACCAAATCCTGCGACTTGCTGTGGGACTTGGGTGAACTTGCGAGTAACTTACCGATAACTTAAATTCTCGGTTGTTTGATCACAGAGCAGGTCGCTCGGCGTAAAAAAAAAAAAAAAAAAGTCGCCGCAAGTTGTTCACCTATAAGAAAGGTGGGGAGGGGGTGACCTAAGGTGATGGTGGTTGGAAAGAAAATAAATTTGATAAAAAGGGTGGACATAATAAAATGATGGGAGGGTGAACATAGTAAAATGATGGGAAGGGGTGTACTTATTAAGCTAGAGATTATAATGATTAGATTAAATATTGCTTGTCTTATAAGGTAAAATTGATAATTTTAAAAGGAGATTATATGGTAAATGCTCCTTAAAATAGGAGCAAGTTTTTTCCCTTTTTCATATTAATTCATGTTTATTACATACACCATTTCAAAAAAGATAGTTTTACTTTTTTTTTTTTTTAAATGACAAAATATTATGAAAATGTAATTATGTTTATGATTTTATATCATAGGCGGAGCTACACTGCCTTTAAATTTTAGGAAAGTGTCAAATTTCCCTCCCATATAAAATTGAGAATATGCGATATTTTACCGCTTAAAATCATGGTGTTTATCAATTTTGCCTCGTTTATGTAAAAAATAGCACTACATAATATATGTGCCCTCATTTATGTCAAATTTATACTCCACCATTTAATATTTCATCCTTGTAAAATTCTTGCCCTCTTTGTTCAAAAATCTTCGCTCCACCACTAATTTATATTTTACTTATTAAAAAAAATGAAAATGTAATATATGTTTATGAAATTTTAACGATATTTGTTGTTCATTAATAATTTTAAAATTTTATAAATATAACTAAAATTTCGATAAATATTTGAGTCAAAACCGAAAGAAATTGACCATTAATGGAAAAGTTGGACTACATACATGTAAGTGATGTAATATTTTTTTTCCTTGAATCATCAGTAATTTTTTTATTTTTTTGTATTTCCATACATTCAACTGAAAATTTCTAAAAGTACATTTCAAAGATTTATAAAACCACTTTTTCTCAAATTTACTGAATCTGAATATACATAATTTGAGTAAAGCCGCATTTAGGAAAAAGAAATTGACTTATAAATTAAATAAGAACTGAAGAAATGAAATAGACATATATTCCTCATTCCGATTCCATCACAATCTTCCCTCAGTTCCTGTTTTTGCACAATAATTAAGAAAAAATGTAGCAGAATGAGTGTTGTAACTCTATAGTATAGATGGTAGTGGTGTGCCACAATGAATCGAATAGTTTCAAATCGGTCGAATTTTTCATTTTGGCCTCACTATTTTGTCCATTTCCCATTTTGCCCTTAATTTTTTTTTAATTTGAAAAAAAAAACGGTGTCCTAGAACACGGGCTTAATTACAACAACAACAACAACAAAGCCTTATCTCCAAAATAATTTGTGGTCAGCTAACATGAATCCTCATATGTACATCGCGAAAAAAAAAATAAAAAAAAAAATAATAAAAAAAAATTAAAAAATTAAAAAATAAAAAAAATAAAATAAATAGATAAATAAATAAATAAATACATACAACAACAACAACAAAGCCCTAGTCCCAAAATAATTTGGGGTCGGCTACAAAATAAATAAATAAATAATAATAATAATAAATGAATAATAATAATAAATAAATAAACAAATAAATAAACATACAAAAAAAAAATCAACCCCCCACATGGATCTTTCTCCCTCAGCTGCAGCCTGTAGGCAACACCATACTTTCATAATTTCAAGTAAACTCGTATCATTTTTCAATTACTCTAATCCAAGATTTGTTTGGGTCTTCTCCTTCCACTCGGCATCTTGCCATTGGTCCATTAGATCTCCGCCTCACCAGCCGTTCCGTCGCTCGGTCTCCACCCTCACGTGTCCAAACCACCTTAGACGATTTTCCCTCATTTTATCCTCGATGGGCAGCGACTCCTACTTTACCTGTAGATCACCTCGTTCCCGATCAATCCTTTTTTGTATGAGGCGGCGTGCAGGTCGAAGCATACACATCTCAGGCATTCAGTTATGCCAGTAGACATCTGTAAGAGCGGTCAATCTGAGGTGCCGTAAAGCAATGCGGCCTGAACTGCCGTGCCGTAGGATTTTCCCTCTAATCTCAGGCATGCCGCGATGGTGTGGAAACCCTCTGGCACTCTTGCGCTGATCAACCAACCTGCTTTATTCCTATGAGCCACATCTTGGGTCTCATTCTCCATCCTTTTGGATAATGGATCCAAGATAGCGAAGAAACTCAGAAGCTCAAATAATCTTTAGATTTCAAATGTCACAGCCAGGTCTCCCTACTTCCAACAGTAGCTAAACTTACACTTTGAATATTGCCAATCTTGCTTCTACTTAATCGAGAAACCTCGAGATTTCAAAGTGTGTCTCCACGGACTCCAATTTACTTTTGACGTCCTCTTACTGTCTGGTAGATCGGCGCGTATCATCTGCGAACAGCGTCAACTTTGGTATGTCCATCTGGGCTGGCCTCGTAGATTTCGTCCATTATCAAAGCAAAAAGAAAGGGGCTTAGTGCGGAACCAGATGCACTCCAATCTTTATAGGGAAACTCTTCCAATCTTCCCAACAAGCTAGTATGTCTGGCAAGTATTAACTCCATTGTGCATGTCCTTGATAATATCAATATATTTCTTTGAAACACCCTTCTTTTGTAATACCACCAAAGTACCTTTCTTGGCACTTTATCATGCGCCTTCTCCAAATCAATGAAAACGGTATGCAAATCTTTCTTTAGATCCCGATATTTCTCCGTGGTTTGTCTCGTAAGATATATTGCCTCCATCATAAACCTCCTCGAGGTAACCCAAATTGGTTCTCCAAAATATCCACAATTTTTTTCAGCCTTTGTGCGTCACTCTTTCCCGAAGTTTCATAGTATGACTCATTAGTTTGATCTCCCGATAGTTGGCACGATCTTGGACATCACATTTATTCTTATGAGAAGGAGTCAGAGGTCTTGTAGGGCGCTTCAATGGCATTGTGTATAGCTCTCCGTGTCTTGTTAGATAGCGTTGTTAACCAATCTACTCCCCTCTGGAAACATCTCCAAACCTCAATTGGTATACCATTAGGATTAAGCGGCTTTCTTCAATCTCATCTTTTTAGTTGCCATGGTTAGGCTTACACTCTTTCGAAACACCAGCGTAGAACCTCGATTAACCGTACTCGAAGAGATATTTAATGCTCAGGCGTCCTGCTACTAACCGTCATTGAACAGTTTATCTTCAAAGTACAAACTCCGTCTATCTTTTATCTCTTTCTGCCCGGACTGAGCTCTTTGGTCTGCGTCCTTGGCGCGTTTCACCGCCCCAATATCTCGTGTCCTCTTATGCCCTTCCGTACAAGCGAGCCTGTAGATGTCCTTTTCCCCTTCTTTTGTATCCGACTTATCATAAAGTTTCTAGTTCACCTTTACTCTTACGTCTCTTGCTACTTTCTTAGCATCTCTTCTAGCTTCCTTATACTTCTCGTAGTTGTGGTCGGCTCATACATGTCCCCAATAATTTCTAGCATTCTCGCTTGCCCTTTATTGCTTGTTTTACTTCCTCGTTCCACCGTGATGTGTCCTTACTTGGTGGCCCGTTTTCCTCTAGATTCTCCAGAGGACTTCTTTCGCAGGCTCATTTATGGTATGTTAGATTTCTTAGTCCAAGTCGAATCTATATCCGTCTGCTCCAATATTATCCGACCAGATGCCCGATTCGACCATCTTAGCTACAAAATTTCTCGATTGGTTCTCCCCTTGAAGTCTCCAGCGCTTGATTTCTAGGGTCTACCTGTAATTTTCTCTTCCTCAAAATTCTACTTACTTCGGAAATCAAGACCCACTCAGTCTGTATTGAGTTCATATGTGCTCTCACCAGAATAACCTTGCGAGTCTTTTATAACTCTTTCTCCAAGTACTTTCTTCCTCAGGAAGAAAGTCGGTCTCGACTCGCGTTACCTAGACTTCTGTCAGACGCCCAAGTGAGATTCTCTCTTCTTGAACACAAGTGTTCATTATAATCAAGTCATATGCCAGACGCAAGAGTCCAGGAATACTGTTCCATACTTCATTCCTATCTCCAAAAATCAAAACCTCCATGTATGTTCTCGAAGCCAAAAGCGTACAGTCTCGGATACGCGACTATTCTAGTGTAAAGTATAAAAAATGAGATAGG